>JANHQD010002493.1:0-22332 GCA_024721195.1 Marasmius sp. AFHP31
TGTACCAGTTCTGATCAGGGATGTGGAGGTGAAATGGATAAGCCATAGCAACAGAAACGGACGATGCTGACCAGATGACTAGCGGGTCCTGACAACATCAGATGTGTTACCCCCCCCCCTCCTTTTTGTCACTTCTTCCCTGATGCTCATCCTCTTAGCCCCTCGTAGCCAATCTCACAGTTGGAGTAGGGAACAACTTAGCGAATTGTATCCTGTGTGTTCTCGTGGACTGATAGGATCCATTCTATCCAACTACCTCAATTTGCGAGCGTTCTATCCAAGAACTGCAGGTGCCCCACCATCGCAGGCGACATCTGGCTCGTGACAGATGGGGAGATCAGAACATTGCGGCGATACAATGAAAGGTATGTGTCTCGTTCGTTGCCTTGTTTGCTCTCGATCATGACGGTCGGCCTTCTGCAAGGTTGTCGCATCTCAGTGCTCGGAGAGATGTCACGAATAGGATAGCCGTCAGATGGAATGTTGAAGTGGGACTGTTCGTCTCCATTGTCAATGTCATGTCGATACCTCTGCGGGCATGGTAGCTGACACTTTCGATTTCTTTGTTTTACATACCATCCGTGCTTCCCCACCTACCCGCTTCCTGCATGTGTTCGACACCTCGGTTCAAAAGCTACGAGTTCTCCCCGTACCATTGTTGCATTCGAAGAGGTGACTAATAATACAATACTCAGACCGTGTTGACGCAGAATAGACGGTGTGGTCAATAAATATGATGTTGCAAGAACGTCCACGTACAGCTTCCGAAACTCAGTTTCTCCTGAAGTCCACGCACGTATCCGACTAAACGAAAGACTCTTTAAATCAATCAATCAAAACGTCCGGTACCTCTCCCTTTCCACCATGCGCCCACGCAGACTCCCGAAGCTCCTTCACCCTCTCGATTTTATCCTTAAGCTCGGCCCTCGTTCGAACTTTATCCTGCCCACTCCCACTGGCCACGATAAACCGACTCTGTAATGCGATAATCCTCTGTTCAATCTGCATCTGTCGTTCCGTCTTAGGTCGAAACGGCGCTTGAAAGTGAGGTAGCGACGGGGTCAGGCTCTCCGCTATGGGCATGAGCGGTGGTACTTTGGGAATATCCAATTCTCCTTCGGTATAAGCTGTACTGACACCGGAGATTCCCGAGGGGGCGAGTGTTCGTGTGTCGGCGCTGAGACGAGAGTACACCGAACCAGCGAGTGTGCTTCTGTCGTCGAATTCTCTTCCGAAATCGTTGTGAAGGGGCGTGATTGATGAGATGGGGTCAAACTCGTAATCTTTGCCTTTTTCGAATTCTCCTAGTGATTTCTCCCTCCCGAGGGTTCCGGTTTTGCCATTGCTATCAATCTTCTCGAGAACCATCATATCTCGCCGGAATCCTTCAGGATGGGCTCTTCTTTTTCGTCGAAGACAGATAAGTAACAAGATGAGAACGATGAACGCGAGGCCTCCCATGATACTTCCAACGATGATTCCCAACCGTTCATTTGTGGGACCCCCGTCATTTACTGTTGAACTGCTGGAAGCAAATGGAGAGGGAGTCTCTGATCCAGAGGTGCGAGTTTCCAATAAATGCGTCGATGATGCGGGAGCAGATAAAATCGAGCTTTCAAGTAGAATGAGGATCGCGTTCATACAAAATCACTCTGTACTCACCTCTGTGTGGTCGATGACATTTCTGTGATTATTGTGCTTGGCGTTGTAATGTGCGTGTCTGAAGGAGAGGAACTGCGTGCAAATTGAAGAATTTTGCGCATAAAAAAATGAACAGATTACTCACGTAGACGTTGTGGAGAAAGTCGTGGTCGAGATGCCTTCGCTGCTACTCGCTACGAATAAGCGTATTGTAGACCCACTGGTGAAGGCAGTATAAGTTTGTGTTGTAGCACTAGAGTCCAAACGCTCGTCAGTGGTACGCGATCACTCGGACTGAAGGTGGTGATAGAAAGAATGCGCACCCAGTAGTTACTGATTTTATTGCTTCGAGCTGAACATTGCTGAATCAAATTCCTAGGTCAACCGAGAGAAGAACGTCTTAGTACGAGGCATCATGCTCACCCGAGTGCCGTCGGTGTAAAGGTGAGGGTGCCCTCCGTAATGCCATTCGAATTCGCACTGCCCAGCTCTCCGGCTTTAATTGTTTGAGTGACGGTGTCTGAGTTCGAGTCCGTGTATAGAAGCTGGAACTGAAGGGGTTCTGAAAATCCCGTTCTACTCCAGTTAACAGTAACGGGTTGCCCGATTATGATGGTTGAATTTATGTCGCCAATGATGACCTGGGCTTCAGTCTTCCGGAGAAAAAGGATAGTAGCAAAGATGCTTGATACAGGACCACTGGGTAGAAGCCGAGAATCAGGTCAACTAGACTGTCGATGAGCGAACAAGGGAGATTTACAATTTGGGCCGACGCATCTTGAGTGCTAGAGAACGGGAATGAGGGGGAGAGGAAGGTCGTCGCCCTATCTGACAAAGATCCATAAAGCTACTTTGCTATGCGTCGTTACCGTCAACGTCTGATGCTGTCGCCACCGGCAGCAGTCTTCTTCGCCTCAACAGGATATGTCTCCTCCCATCAGATCATCAGATAATCCGCTGGATGAACCTTTGATCTTGATGTTTGTTCATCAGCTTTCCACAACATTCACTCGTCGTATTCGTATGAGGTGAGAAGGAGAAACAGTGATCTTTGCGTTGGTAATTACAATGAAGGAGAAATTTTATACCCGTTACAGCTCTCGACCCGAAATTGATTGTGATATGAACAGTATAAATATGTAATATCGTCAAAACGTTCAGGTATACTCTCGAGTTCATATATGCATCCAACCCAGCAAAACAATCCTTAAATGAATCAGTCAATCAGGTCATCCGGCACGTCCCCCTTCCCGCCATACGCCCAAGCAGACTCCCGAAGTTCCTTCACCCTCTCAATCCTATCCTTCAGCTCGGCCCTCGTCCGGACTTTCTCCTGCCCAGATCCGCTAGCTGTGATGAACCGCCCCTGTAGCTCGATGATCTTCTGCTCGATCTGCATCTGACGATCTGTTCTCGCTCGAGATGGTGTGCGCAAGTGAAGTGGTGATGGTGGAGGGTAGCTTGACGAGGGTATTGGTATGAGTGGCGGTATAGGAATCTCTGAGCCCTCTTCAAAGTGAGCTTCACTTTTACCAGAAATACCGGAGGCAGCGAGTGTTTGTGTTCCTGCGCTGGTACGAGAATATACCGAGCCAGTAAACGAACTCCTGTCGTCCTGTCCTTCATCAAAACCCTCTTGCAGAGGTGTGGTCGAGGAGATGAGGTCAAGCTCCGGTTTTTTACCGCCCTCAGTCATTACCCGAGCTCTCTCGTTCCTAGAATGACTCCCGGGGGGTGTTGGGTCAACTCTTGTGAGAACCATCATGTCCTTGCGGAAATCGTCTGAAGGGGTGTTTCTCATCCTTCGGTGGCGTCGTCGAAGGAGTGACCATAGGAGAAATGCCGTCAGTAACAGTAATACACTCCCTCCAATGACGCTTGGAATAATGATCACTTTGTGATCTTTAATTCCCTCGGACAGTCCTGCGGAAGACGTAGGATCTGTACCTGTATTGGAGGATTCGGACATGTGTGGCTGGGATGTTGGGGAACTGACCTCCAGAGTTAGTCATAATCCCTGAGGAAATGTGAACGAGAACAATTTACGTTGCGGATTGGACCGAAGTCAATGTATCAGCCACGGACGTCGAAGCGGAGGTTGGGGAACCTGTTCCCTCGCTACTAGCAAACGTGGGTAAGCGGGTAGTGGCTACGTTGAAAGTACGGAATGCCTTTGAATCTTGATTCTTACCTGCTAGAGGTGGGAGGGGCAAAGCTCTGCTCAACTCGTAGGGAGGTGGTGAAGAAGGCTTGTGGTCTGCCAATGACATTCAATGTGGGTATGATTTCTAAAGATGAAAAACCAAGACACACCCCTCATTGCCACCTGTCAAATATTTTACGGCGAGTATTTCAACATCGCTAATGCTCGATCAGCACCTCCCATAATACACGCCAGATGTATAACTCACCCAGTGGCATCGGGCCGGAAGGTTAATGCGCCATGCTGTCTGTGATCCGTCGGATCCTGATTAGTTGTTACATGTTGGACGAGTGTTGAAGTGGAGTAGGTGGAGTAGGTAGAGCCGTCTGTGGCCAGATAGACCAAATTGATATCGAATGGATCTGTCGTATCATCCCGAGACCAGTTGAAGGTTATTGGTTGCCAAGCGGAGATGGTCGGAGGTATTGTTGGGGTGGAATCGATGTAAAATGTCGCCCCAACATTTCGAAACAAGAGATGTGCACAAAAAAGCAGTAGCAGCGAATGACTGAAGGGAAACAAAACCAATGTTGTAACATTAGCACGTCTTCAAGTGAAACAAAGAAAAATGGATACATAGTTCTGCCACCCATTGTCGCCGCAAGCTTGTGCAATTGTGGGAGAAGGGAAAGTAGCCGTCTTCCCCAAACCGAGTGCATATATCCATCTCGCTGTTAACTGTCACCACAGCCTACATCTTGATTAATGCTGTCGCCACCGCCAACGGTCTTCGCCAACTCAGCACAACATCCTGATGTGGATCAGATCATGAGTACATTCTCGAGACGGCCTGTGCTGATATCGGCGCCCCGCAAGATGATATCTCACGAGGTCAGGAATTCAAACCAAACTCGGGCGGGAGTACGAGATTATCAAACCTAAAACGAAGCTGAATCTTTCATCTCATAGATGATCTGTTAGGCGCTCACAGTGCTATATGATCTCTATATTGAATGAAGTTAGATCGTTCCGCTCTTCCTTTCTAGTACACCTATAAATAATTTTCCGAACAATGCGCGAGTGATCATTTTGGCGCGCGTATAGAGTAGCTCGAAAGAGCTCCAATCACCATCACGATTTCTCAGGCATAGCCTTCTCGTTCCACCCATACCCAAAATCACTACCAGGGTACTCCCGAGCTACATCGGTCCTGTTGATAACCGTCATACTCTGTTGGTATTCGACAGGACTCGGCGGAGTTCCCTTCTCCTTCGGCGACGGCAAAGCAGTAGGAATCCTGCAAGGCACAGTCGAACCATTGACATAACACCGCCGACAACGCCTCCTACGGTGGCACCTTTGTGTTTTTGCTTCATGAAGTATCTAGGTCCCTGGCTGGTATTGACATACCAAGCAAATTGGATGAGGTCAAACAAGGGCCTGCCTCCGTCCTCGAAGCTGAAACGTTAGTATGATCTGGCATGAGGTCGCCCATTGCTAGGATAAGGTCCCTTTCGCGCCGGTTGCATAGGTAGAGGCGAACGGACTCGCCTCGTATTCCTTGTTGCCGTAGATCGACTGCGAGTTAACGTACTAGTAGGATTCGGGACGGTTTTTGTGCTTGGAGCCAGGTTGCTGGGGATGGCCTTCAGTAAATTTCTTGGGATAAAAATAATTAGGCCCTTACGGATAACGCCCATCGGTAACTAGCTTAGATGTACTAAAATACAACCTCAGTACGGCAAGTTTGATGGTGAGATACAAGATACACCCTCTAGCCAACGTGGTAGGAGTGGAGGCCTTCCCCCCCCTGCCTTGATCGTTCGAGACTGACGCGGGTTGTCCAACTGACTTCTGAGTGTTCTTCTCCTGGCGAGAAAGATTCCCAGTCGCACTCCAGAACTGTGGAGCCATTATCGTCGAAGAAGGTTTTAAATTGTTTCGGTGTACATTCCAAAAACAGGCAGAGACGAAAATTGAAGACAAAACGGGCCTTAGAATGGCAGAGCCGTCGCTTCAGGATCGATGCCGGATTTTTCGTCGAATTTGAGTGAGTAGAGCGAACCTACCATGGAGATACTATTGAGTTAAAAACTCCATAGCTATAACCGCAACCGTTTACCCATTCTCCATATCGTCGGGATACGTGGAAGCCCGTGACAGTGGCTGTGTTCTGTCAGAGGATTTGACGAATAAGTTTCATCCAAATCTTCGATGCTAACCACCCAAGATAAAGCATAAACTTGACTCCCTCAGTCCTGAGTCAAATAGCCAACCTACTCACCGCTTTGCGCTTTGAAAACCCCCCCTATCAATCACGCGCGATCCATCAACCAAACCTTTCCGGTGTTCCAATAGTGATAGTCAACTTTCCTCGCATATTGCCTGATCTAATCTCAGAGGCACAATTGTGCGAACAAAGGACAACCTTTGGAAAATGGTAGTTGGCCCGGGCGTGCGTAGCTGTGTCCATCGGCCAATCCAGATACACTCCACTCCACTACGTCTCTCTCTTAGCGTGCATCAGCAAGTTACCCGTATGTTTATATGGTCAATAGTATCCCCAATACCCGTTAGGTAAACCAAAACCCGCTGTACCTGGTTAAGAACGGGTTGGCGTATATAATCGTATCAAAACCTTCCCGAAATACAGAAGAATGGTGAGAATCCGTGAGTACAATAGTAGTAAAAATCTATGCATTTGCGTACCTTTGACAAGTTTCAGAGGTGATAGTGGAGAGCAAAGACTGTCCCGAGCTTAGTGTTTTGCCATTCAGTCATACTGTAACTGCGCAGATTTGTTCAACACCAGCTCGCACGCAGAAATTGAACCTTTTTTGCTCAAATAAGTGTCCATTGTCAACATAGAGTACGACAACGTGTTTTTAGACTATAGGAACAGTAAAATATCTAAATACAAAATTGAGCCACTCCAAGCCGCGGCTAAGCCGCTTTATCCGGCTCCGGAGCCGGAGCCGAGCCGAGCCAGCTGTTGGCAACGCTACCCGAGTTGTGAAGATTGTACTGGATTTCGGGGTGTTTTAACGAGTTTTGAGGGAGAGTGACGGATAGCGGGGGTTCCAATGAGTTATGAAAATGATACCGGATAGCGAAAGCTCTTGCAGGTTGTGCAGTGTACCAGGTTTCGGCGGGTTTTAACCTGTTCTGGGAGGTTTTAACCAGTTTCGGGGGGGAGTGCCGGATACCGGGGGTCACAGCGAGCATCAGAGAATGTTACGAATACCAGCGAGAGTAAGAGGTAGCAGGAAGGGTGACAAGGTCCAGGATGAGTACCGGATAGACGAGGTTGGCAGGCATTGCTGAGGAGGAGAGCGATTAAGTAGAATGTATAAGATCGGGGAGCTGTCAATGTGTTGCGTAAGTGTGAAGACCTTTTATAGAATGTATTGGGTAGCGTACCTTTCAATGAGTAATGAGGCTTTTACCGGAATCTAGAGAGATTAGCTGGAAGCGGCGGTCTCAACGCATAGCGGGTTGGGCAACCAGTGCTCACGTATTTTGGGTAACCCAACATGTTGCTGGATATGTCATGCCAATCGCCAATTAGCCCTCTCAGGTAAGGGGAACAACGAGTAGAGCAGAAAGCAATTGATTGTACATCAAGCATAGTTTACATGGGTGAGCAAGCAAGCATTCGTCAAAACATTTTACTACACGGCGTTACCAGAGCCCCTGGAGCCCCCATCACCATCACCAGAGTCCCCATCACCAGAGCCCCCATCACCATTGCCAGAGCCACCAGAGCCATCGCTGCCGGGAGGAGGAGAATGATTGTCGCTGGAGGCAGCGGCAGCGGCCTCTTCAGCATCGATGTCCTCCTCATCTTTGTCTTCCCACAATGTAAACATCATCTCTAGTGGGCTATTGTCAGGGACAAGCTTTGCCTTCACATCCCTTCCAAATATCTCACTAATAGGACTTGTGAGAGATGCACGACGACCAGGTAGAAAATACGACTTACTTGTTGAGGAATTCAAATGCGAGCTCCCAACGCCTAGGATGGAGTTTCGCAATAGTCTCGGTCACCGTGTAATAGAACGTCTTCAGCTCAAACGAGCCGGCTATGGGGCCCCATTGCTCAGCGTCAGATAGAGCGAACCAGATCTACCAACTCATGAGCATCCTAGAAGAGCAAGCAGAAAGTAGGATAACTTGCCTGAGTGATGATGTATGCCAGATAGCAGTCTGTAATCTCGGTAATTCCCAGCCTTTTTGTGACACCGGTGCGGGTTGCCTTCTTTTCTCCATTGCCCAGCGCAGAGCTAGGCAACGTAAGTAAACCACAGCAGGCCTAGTAGGAAAACTTATGAAAGCCACTATATGGAAAAGAAACGACGACTCACCCATACTATCAGATATCTCCGGAATAAACCTGCCCGTCCATCCTTTTCCTTGCCCACCTTCAATCTTGAGAAATCGTAGAGGAAACCGGGGAGTAGATGAGGATCAAGCTCAATTTTCTTGGATTTGCCGTTCTCGATCAGTCTACAACGAATGGTCAGTAGGCTTTGCAATGAATAAAGGACTACTTACTTGGCTCAAACAGGGTCATCGGCGGGCTTGTCATACATTTTTATGACATGCTCAATGGGGGCAAGCATTGGGATGATCATTGGGTGGTTGAGACCACAGTTGCTCTTGGTAGTGGCAAACATGAAAGGGTCAAGGGCATTGTCCTTAATAGCTGTCTGCTGAGGATTGAGAGGAGGGTGGCTGAGGATCGCTTTCTTCAAATTAGAGGTGTCATTACGCCTTGATGCATTGAAACCTGAGTTGATCTATAGTGCAGTCAGTGAGAGAAGTGGGGGTTGGTCAAAGAATACACACTGATCTGTACAGGGCTTTGAGGGTGGCGGATGCCTCATACTTGTATGAGTTTAAGAGCTGCTTGTACTGCGTGGGGAAGGTAGACTTGAACATGGCAAACCATTCCCGATATGTTTCTTTTTCAGATTCCTTCCTGTAGTAGCGCATATAATTAGTGAGTAAAGAGGGGAAAGATGAGGTATATGCATACAATTTGTCTGGCCTTGCAAAGAGGTCGAGGGTTGCAAGATGTTGCTTCCCCTCCTCCTCGGTTTCCTCGTCTTCGTCCTCCTTGTCGACAGCGGGATTCATAACAACATTATTGTCGACATCATCGGTCAGAGGGCCCTTGAGCTCCTCCGTGAAGCCAAACTGCAACACTAGCTCGATATTGTCAGTAAATGGATCAATAAAGTGGTTCCAATATGCTCCAACATTGTAGAACGCCTGGAGTGCTCCCTGCACCCTGTAAAATAGTAAGCATGAGATCGAAACAAAATGAAGCTGTGAACTTACGGTGTAGAGCCCTCCAAGATACCACTCGACCACTTGTCAAATGCTTCCTTCAACTGGCGCTGATGTCTTGTAAGCCGAGGTTCTTCTCGAGACCTTTCAGGTTCCAGGGAACGTCTGTGCAAATCAGACCAGTGGAGTGGGAGGAGCGATTTGGGGGGGAGCAGTTTGCAGGCATGAAAGGGATGATGGTGGTATGGGAGTAAGAAGTGTTGGGGAAGGGAGGGAGGAATGGGAGGGGGAAGCTCATTGGTGAGGCTTTCTTTTCCTGACTCCCCTTTCAAGATGACCCCTCCAACTACCCAGTGGTAATCTTCCTCCTGTGCACCCAGGTAGAACGTGCGGATCCAACAAACAAGCTTTCCAGCATGTTCATTGCCCGTTGTAACCACCATCAGCGCGTTTTTGGTACTGGGTTTGATGGGGTCTTTTGAATGAACAATGAACTTGTGGGAGACGGTGTGTGTAACCACAGTCAGTCCTCGCCCTGTGGTGTATTCGACGACGACACCTCGAGATTTGGACACAGGCTTGACATAAACAGGTTTGCCCCCAGAATTGTGAGCACTGCCAGTGATCGTCATCTCAATCCACAGACTGACGAGCTTGGGATTGAGGATCCAGTAGTTGCGTTCTGTTGGAGCTAGCTCACCCATAGGGTTCTATGGGTTGGAAGAGTGTCGAGAAAAACATGGAGAACAGGGAGGAGGTGTAGGAGTGTGAGGCCGAGGGCGTTCGAGGGTTTGTGACTGGAAGCCTATTGAACCTCAAGAGGTAAGAGGCTGGGGTGATAGTTGGGATGGGAAGATCTGGCGGAGGTACCAGACTTCATGGGTATGGTCCATTGGACGCCAGATGTTTAAATGCTGGCAGGTCTTGAGTTCAACGACATCCTGATAGTCTATCCTCTCGATGGGGGCTTCTCGACTGGCAAGCACAACATCAAGTTTGACATCGAGTATCAGCTCAGACTTGACCTTAATGTAGTTGGCCTCCAGTGACATTTCAATGACTGTGTCCAGCAAGGACCAGCCGATGTGTACGCTTTGGAGGATGCCTGTAAGGCCTTTACAATGCGAACCAATAACCAAAACGTTGGCCCTGACCCAGGGTCCACGAAGACCGGTGTACATAGGTCGTGTACCAGTCTCTTCTGGACCCAGGTCAGGACCCATTACCTCCTCAACAGGGTTGTCTGTTTTTGGAGTTTGCTCAGCAGCAGGTTTGTTTTGCTTGGTAGTGGGTTCAGTATGCAGATCAACGTCCATTGGTTCCTCAAGGGATTCGTTTACGAGCGGACTTGGTTCAGGAGTTGGTTCAGGCGTAGATTCATGGCTCCGAGAGCTACATGAACCTTCAGCAAGTAAACTCAAGGTGACAACACCGGCGATGATTCTGGCAGCGTCCCAATTCGATCTCTGGAAGTGGTCAAACGCCTGATACTGTTGAAGTGTTGCAGTCTGCACCATTTGTACTTGCACATCTACCAGCTCTCGTTCTTGTTCAACCACTTCAATGTCTCATTTTTCTTCTTTGTCTTTGGGATACAGGTACAGTCTTGAATGGCCTTCTGCGTCTGCGCACAATAGTCTTGACTGTAGGAAAATATGAGTATTGGCCAAATCTTAGTGGCCGTGCACTCACCATTTCAATGATTTGGTATAGAAAGAAATGGGTATAGATTGAAGAGCTCTGGACTGAGCGGGTGACACCTGGCATGTGGTAGAAAAACAAACCATCAGTATTGTTACTGCAGTTTTTTGGTTGAGAGACAATGAAAACATATTTCAGGTGGGCTTTTTGCCCTCTCAGACACTCAGAATGTAGACAAAATTTTCAATTTCAATGGTTTATGTACCTTCTATCTAATAATAAGAGTGGAAAACTTACTTGGTTGAAAGACTCAACCACAATGGTGGTGGTTCTGAGTCAAGCCAGGCATGTGGTGTTCAAGTGCGTGCGCACAGCTGTGTTATTTGGGAGTCCAAACAAAGAAATCTGTGCAAGCGCCTTGGAAGCGCCTGGTCAGACAAATGCCCAGGGCGCTTGCGCAGATTTCTTTGCCAGATGCCAGATTGAACGTGTGCCGCTTGGCATACTGACCCAGTCTGCCTCTCTTGACTCAGAACCACCACCATCGTGGTCAACACTGTAAGTTTTCATTTCTTCGTCGTACATATGTCATGAAGTGCCGCTTTTCCCCCCTATCTTTTCCTTTCTTAGCGCCCATTCCCCTTTCAGCGCCTGTTTGATAGTTTGATGCCCACTAGATACCCAGTTCCCCTTTCTACATCATTCCCATCATTTCCTTCCTTGTTCTTTCACATTGTCTTCATAACTGATCCCATCTATTGTCCCCTTTGTTCTCCTTGTTCTCTCACATCACCTTCACAACTGATTCCATCGTTCTCTTTGTTCTTTGACATACAACAGTTACTTGTTCCGGACTCGTTCTTATTCTATACCTGGACTACTATTGTTCTCCCCTTGTTCCCTATTATCTTTCTTTATTCTCACACAACTCACCTTCTAGTATATAAGCTAGGTAGTTTGCACCTGGTCCCTCATCTTGACCTCTTGTCGTTGGGACCAGGTGAGTAGTACTTTTGTTTCCTCCTTCATCTACAATATATCTAACTTGTCGTTGGGACCAGCTCCTTTATCTGCCTTTGCTATCTGCTCACTGTCTCAGCCGTCTCTGCTGTCGTCTCCGCTAGTCGACTTCTGCCGCCGTCGTCTCTGTATCCGAAGACTTTGCGTCTAGCGCTTTAGGACAACATAGAGTATGTAGTACTATGATAATATGATATTTAACTATCTTCTGAGTCTCAAGAAGGGCAAAAAGCCTATTAAACTCACTTTTTGTTGAATCTCAACCGAAAACCACAGCATCGATACTGATGGTTTGTTTTTTCTCTGTAGGACAGACAGGACTACATCTCGTCAATCAGGTCCCCAAGATTACTTAGAACTGCATTTAGAGCCACCAGTGAATTCAGTCGAATGAACAATTCATTTGTAATCTCATGATTTCTATGTACAGTGCCAGTTTGCAATCTTTGCAGTTACACAACCGCCAATGCCAAAGGCCTCAAAGCACACTTAGGAAAGTGCAGGAAACAAAAATTGACGTCCTCACAGGACGATTGTAACGCCCACATACTTGGATACGGTATTGATATCTATCTACTTATATTTATGTGATTCTAGTATAAAAGCTGGACTGAGGGTAGCATGTACCTTTATCTCTTTTCATCCTGTAACTGTACATACTTGGTATTAGACCTTGTCCTGTTCATTGCAGAGTGATTAAGAGACCGTGGGTTATCATAAACCCACAGCCGCCTTACAGTTTTTTGAACATTGAGCTTCCAAGCTTGTTCAGATTCTGGATTTGATTCATAGCTACCCAGCTAAAAAAACCCGCATAGAATAAATTACATTTTCATTTTAACTAGAACCATTGAGATGTCCACTGAGACAGTTGAAAACAACAACGGTAGAAATAACTCACCTTTGGGAGGAGTGTTGAATGTTACTGGCCCGCCATTACCTCTTCCAGTTGAAGGGGGATCTTGAGCTGACTCCTCTGGAAATTGGAGGGCGGGTCATGATGATAACTCGTCGACGCACTTGTTGACCCCGACCCAATCTGTAACCAAGGGGAAGTGTCCTAAAGCGCTAGATGCTAGGACTATAGAAACAGCGGCGGCGGAAGTCGACTAGCAGAGACGACGACAGAGACGACAGAGACAGCGAGCAGAGAGCAAGATCAGGTAGATAACTGGTCCCAACGACAAGTTAGATATATTGTAGATAAAGGAGAAGACAAAAGTACTACTCACCTGGTCCCAACGACAAGAGGTCAAGATGAGGGACCAGGTGCAAACTACCTAGCTTATATACTAGAAGGTGAGTTGTGCGAGAATAAAGAAAGATAATAGGGAACAAGGGGAGAACAATAGTAGTCCAGGTATAGAATAAGAACGAGTCCGGAACAAGTAACTGTTGTATGTCAAAGAACAAAGTGAACGATGGAAACAATAGATGGAATCAGTTGTGAAGGTGATGTGAGAGAACAAGGAAAACAAAGGGAACAATAGATGGGATCAGCTATGAAGACGATGTGAAAGAACAAGGAAGGAAATGATGGGAATGATGTGGAAAGGGGAACTGGGTATCTAGTGGGCATCAAACTATCAAACAGGCGCTGAAAGGGGAATGGGCGCTAAGAAAGGAAAAGATAGGGGGGAAAAGCGGCACTTCATGACAGGAAGGAGAAACATGTAGAATCGTTACCTGGACCCCACGCAATGGCCAAGTCCAGCTTGTCGCTGAGACACTCAGGGTTTGATCCCCGAGTAGATCCATACTCTGGATTGCATGCACATGCAACCGGTTATGATACCGCGGGCCAAGTCGGTGGCTCAGGGCAGCAATACATGTCGGCTTTCAGGAATCCCGATGTGACTATCGGGAATTTTGCTAATCAGTCCGTGAATTGGACGAAGGGTCGCCCAATGTTGGATGAATCCTGCCCGCTATCGGCCCACTCGAATCGCTCACATGTGAGTACGGTATCAAGGGTCCAAGAGCGACAACAACTCAAGTCTATGGTATCTGACTTGGGTAGTGTAGTGCGAGATATGCAGCTCGCTTTATGCTCGGATCAACTGAGCATTGCAAATAAATTTGCCATTGAGTTGGCTAAAGTTTTGAGTGCTCATGACCGTCGATTTGAGAAAATGGTTAACTATATTTCTTGTCTTGATGAGAGTATCGAGGAGAGGAAGAGTTTACCGGGTATGCCAGTTGGTGCACAGGTTTCACGAGTACCAATATTGAAGCTGGATTATGACCCCACCATTGCTTTTATTGATAAAGCAATAGATGAGTCGGACAGAAAGCGTAACTACAACTACGCCGACATGTACCGCGCTGTGTTCAATGAGGATACATCATGTGGGATTCCTCTTGCTTCTGAGGAAAGTCGCGTCCATGATGAATCACATGTTGATATATCTGTGAAAAATTATTCTTCACAGGTCCCGGCTATTCCAGGGAACGCCACACCGGTTGTTCAACAACCAGTACCGACGCATCAACATCCAACTCAACCTATACCACCGTCGAGTCCGATGTTCTACCCCTCTGAGCCAATCAAAAGACCTAATCCTGATGATCCTGAAAAGGTTTGGAAGGAAAGGGTTGCGCTTCAGAGGGTTAGGAGCAGTCAACAACGTACATTTGGACGTACCGAAATTCCTGATCAAGGAATTGGCTTTGACGAGGACAGTCTACCCGTTGACAAAGACACTACCCCACGTGAGGTGTGGAGTAGAGACTACCGTGAAGCTCAACGACGTGGTCGGGATGATAACTTGCGACCACCGAGTGAACAATATAATTCACAACCACCAAATAACTTTATGGGTGGTGCCACTGGTGGAAATTCTGGTGATCCAGGAGGTGATAGCAGTGATGATGACCATCACGATAACCGGGACCGCCGCAAGGATGATAAACACCCAAAGAAGGGATGTCGCCGTCAGACTCCATGGGATGATGAGTCATCCTCAGATGATGAAAGTGACTATTTGACTGACTCAGTATTCTCCAAGTTGGAAGATGAGTCGGAGGATGACACTAAAGGAAGGTGTCGTCGCTGACGCTTCTGTGAAGCTAAAATGTTTGAGATTGATAAACTTGATGATCAGTCACGTAGACGTTGGCGGAAACGGCTCCACCATAAGTACCGTGTTCAGATACGCGAAGCTGTCGGAGAGATGATCCCTCATATCGAGGGATTGAAGAATATAAAAATCAAAGAACCTGATAGCTACCAAGGTAGTGATGATATTGAAGTCTTCAATGACTGGTTTTTGGTGCTACTCCGTTGGATAATAGTGAATAGTATGGGAGGTCCTGATCTGGACGTCATGCGAGTCCAGTGTACCGGGATGATGGTGTCAAAGAAGGCACTGCAGTTCTTTAATGATGAGATTTTGAGTCCCCATTGTATGAAGAAGAACTAATCATTTGAAGACGTGGTTATTGGTTTATTTGACCTGTCATGAAGTGCCGCTTTTTCCCCTATCTTTTTCTTTCTTAGCGCCCATTCCCCTTTCAGCGCCTGTTTGTCACTTTGACGCTCATTTGTTACTTTGACGCCTACCAGATACCCGGTTCCCCTCTCTTCATCATTCCCATCATTTCCTTCCTCATCCTTGTTCCTTCACATCGTCTTCACAACCCATCCTATCCATTGTTTCCTTTGTTCTCTTTGTTCTTTTATATACAACAGTTACTCGTTCCAGACTCGTTCTTATTCCATACCTGGACTACTATTGTTCTTTCCTTGTTCCCTATTATCTTTCTTCATTCTCGCGTGACTCATATTCCAGTATATAAGCTAGGCAGTTTACACCTGGTCCCTCATCTTGACCTCTTGTCATTGGGACCAGGTGAGTAGCTAACTTCGTCTCTCTTTACCTTCAATATATCTAACTTGTCATTGGGACCAGTTATCTACCTGTTCTTGCTCTCTGCTTGCTGTCTCTGTCGTCTCTGTCATTGCTTCTGTTAGCCAACTTCCGCTGCCGTTGCTTCTGTAGTCCTAGCGTCTAGCGCTTTAGGATATGACCACTATGTTACCGCTACTACTATCCACCAAGCAGCCAAATGATTTGACAAAGTCAGATATGATGCAGATAAAGGTATTCAAGAGTTCTACTCTACCTTGAAGCGTTGGGCATCTCGAATGCCGAATAGACCCGATAAATATACATTCAAACGTCGATTCTTTGATGGTCTTCCAAAGAATGTTATCAGGGAAACGATCAGACATGGTGCTGTGCCCGACTATGCGAACGTAAAGACCATGGTTAAGGCTGTACAACGCTTTGAAGATGACTGAGCACTTCAGGACTACTATCTTGAAGGGAAGATGAACGAACCTGCGCCTAGATATCAACCTACCAGGTCTGAGCCAACTAGACCAAAGACTCCACCTAGCGCTGAAAATACGAGGATTGTCAGTGGTGCACAATACAAAGTTGTAAAAAAGAGCCAATTGACGTGTCAATCCAATGGGAAATTTGTCCCGAAGTATCAGTATACTTCAACAAAAGCTACCTTTGGTAGTAGACATCCACCGCAGACTTCTGTGAAGCCTGAAGGTGAGAGAAAGACCCCCATTTGTTATGGTGGTGGCACCCAGGGACATTATGCGTCTGATCCAAAGTGTCCACGCTATGGTCAGCCCTGTCTTTTTGCTATTGATGATGGTGTTGAACCGTCTGATATGCCGCATCGAAATGAGGATATCGGTAATCAGGAAGATGCCAAGGTTCAATCAGAGGCTGAAAGCTCTGAAGGTGAATATGTTGCCATCTCAGACTATGAGGACTATGGTGCATACATTGATGGTTGGGACTCCGACCTTGATGAGTTCATGGGTATGGTCCATGAAAACCCGGACATTCATTTTAGTTTTGATGAAATATATGATCCTCTGATGGAGTGTGGACCTCCTACCATTATTGAGGAAGGGCAAGACGAGTTGTTTCCAATGCTCGACTTAGGAAACCACCCATATGTGGTGACAGATAAATTATTTGCCATAGGCGATGATGCAGATCCAACTACAATTAAATATGGTGGTTGACTCTGCCGTTCGACCAGACAGTTAGATCGTCTGGATAGAGGTCCACCTGAGGACTATTGTCCGTTAGTCGCCTTGATTAATATCAATGGCAAGCCTGCTCTGACGCTGTTTGATTCTGGATGTACACTAGAATGCATCAGCCCAGGATTTGCCCGGGTCGGAAATGTGAAGGTTCATCAGTTGGCGAAACAACACTCGCTACAACTTGGAACTGTTGGAAGTCGTGCAAAGTTCAACTATGGAACTATTGTTGATACTCAGTATGATCAAATCAAAGAGAAAACATACTTTGATGTGGTCAACATTGACCGCTACAATGCTATTGTTGGCACGTACTTCATGTGGAAGAATGGTGTATCTCTTGATTTTGAGAATGATACCATTCAGGTGAAGGGAAAGCCTACTCCTACTCTTTCAGTGGGGGAGGGTACAGCAGAATTGAGACGGAGATCAGCAATGCGTCGAGAGATGAAGTCAAAAGAGTTTCATCGACAAGATAACCCCAACTGACTATCATCAGCTGGACCACAGAATCAAAGACGTGGTATAAAAGTTGAAGATGAAATTGACCCAACAGACATTTGAGAGAACATCCTTCGGGCCAATAGAGCTTTGCCTATGACATTTCCTGTATTTATTGAGGAAGTTGATTCTACAAACCCGTCGAATGCTCCAAAAATCGAAAAAATAACCTCTGAAGATGTTGACTGAATTGTTGAACTAGTTCAAGAATTCTCTCGAGCTTCAAAGTATGATCGTGATAGATCAAATGTTGAAGGCATGAACAATGATTTGGATACTGAAAGGTTTCAAGAAAAATTGAGAACTGCGAATTTAGCGAATGCTGATTCAGAAATTGACTTCTCAGACTTACCTGAAAATGGGCCATACACAGAGGAAGATATTCTGAATTTACGGGCCCGTTGGTTGCATCAAAACGCTGACATGCTTGGTGGAGTATCTGAGGAGCTCCCACGATTCCAAGCAATCAATCATCGAATCCAACTGATTGATGAAAATAAGGAGTACCATTACTACTTACCTCAGTGTCTTGATTTGCTGAAAGGACAGTTGAATGAAAAACTTGACCAGTATACCTGTGCAGGTTGGTGGATTGAATCAACAGCAGAGTAAGCTGCACCTATGCTTTGTATTCCAAAGAAGAATGGTAAACTACAAACCATTGTTGACTACCATCAGCGAAATGCAAATACGCTCAAGGATGTAACTCCTTTCCCTGACCAAGACAATATCCGACAGGATGTTGCAAAACACAAGTATTGATCTAAGATTGATATGTCAGATGCCTATGAACAAATTTGTAATGAAGTTCAGGATGTCTGGAAGACAGCATTTGCAACTACATTTGGAATGTACGTGAGCAATGTGATGATGCAGGGTGACTGTAATGCCCCTGCTACATTTCAATGTGTGATGACCCATATTTTCTGAGACCTTATTGGAAAATGGGTTCATGTGTACCTTGATGACATTTTCATATTTGCGAACTCCATTGCAGAGCATGAGAAAGCACTTGAGGAAGTCTTTTGATGTCTATGGGAACACCATCTGTACCTCAAAGCTGAAAAGTGTGAACTTTATGCGAAAGTTATGGACTCTCTTGGTCATGTAATTGATGACAATAGAATCCATGCCGACGTTGATAAGATGGACCGTGTACGCCAATGGACCATCCCTAAGAACTTCAATGATGTTTAATGGTTCTTAGGTTTGGTACAGTACATTGCACTGTACATGCCAGATGTAGCAAATTACACTTTGCCGCTTTCGAACATGACTTGAAACAATGTGCCATTTCACTGGTTACCAGTACACGACTCATATTTTGAGAATATCAAGAATCTGGCACTCAAAACGCCCATCTTGAAACCTATTGACCCATTGAATCAAGAACCTATATGGGTTATTTGTGATGCTTCCGTATCTGGAGTTGGAGCTATGTATGGTCAGGGACCAACATGGCAATTGTGTTGCCCTGCTAGATTCATGTCTAAGAAATTCACAGCGGCACAACACAATTATCGAGTATTTGAACTTGAAATGTTGGCTATACTTGAGGCACTTCTCAAGTGGGAAGATAAACTTCTTGGGTATCGGATTCATGTTGTAATGGATCATTGAGCCCTTGAGTTCTTCCTGACCCAAAGAAAACTCTCGAGTCATCAAGCTCGATGGATGGAGTATCTATCCAGATTTGATTTTGACATCAGATATGTCAAAGGAGTTCAGAATAAGGCTGCGGATGCACTGTCCCGTTACTATGAATCCAATACAGCTGCTGATATTCGTCAGTCACATGAGTATGTGAACGTGGATTCCAGACTTGACAAGGGAATGGATGACTTACCAATTGATCGCATCCATGAACTGTTAGAAACCAATAGGTTGGCTGCACTTCGCCGATCTGAATGCATCAGGTCCCAACAGGTAAAAGAGTCGGAGCCCCAACGGGAAACTGAGGCTAGAGAGCTTCGTGATAATGCTGAGCATTCATCTGAAATATCAGGTGACGTTCTGATACCACAACCGGTGGTTGAAGATGATGATCCAACAATATTTGAGTCGAGGATCCGTGATCCAGCTCTACCAACTCAACTCAACTCAGATGATGAGTTTGAGAAGGATATATGCCGACTCTATGCTGATGATCCACTATTCCAAAAGGTTGTAGAGAAACCGCTTGACCACAAGGCTTTTGAGGTCAAGGATGAATTAGTATACTCCACTAATCGAGGTGGGGAAACTGTACTCTCCATTCTGAAGGGCAAATCGTCTGCTATGAGTCAGAGTTTGAAGGGATTGATAATTGAACAAGCCCACCTAATAGTTGGTCATTATGGCGAGCAGAGAACATCTGACTATATCCGTCGCTGGTTTTGGTGGCCAGGAATTATTGGAGACTTTGAAAGGTTCTGTCGATCATGTACAAACTGTCAACAGAACAAAACATCGAATCAAAAACCACCCAGTAAACTACATAGCTTACCAGTTCCAACACATCCTTGGGAATCCATTGGTATGGAATTCTTAGGACCATTCCCTGAGTCAAAGGGAATGGACCATCTATGGGTCATCATCTGTAGATTGACGTCGAGAGTTCACTTAGTACCGAAACAAGTGACTACAACTGCTAGTGAACTTTCCTGGTTGTTTGTAAAAGAGGTAGTCCACCTCCACAGATTACCAAAGTCTATAGTCTCAGACCGAGACTCGAAGTTTACTTCGAGGTGGTGGACTGAAGTACACCGATTATTGGGAGTCAAGCTGTTGATGTCAACGGCTTATCATCCGCAAAGAGATGGAGCTACTGAACGTGTCAATCAATCAGTAGCGCAGATTTCAAGATCCTCGGTTCAACCAGAACAAAAGGATTGGGTTGAATGGTTACTGATGGTCGAGTTTGCAATAAACTCAAGTATCAGCGAGTCAACTGGGTATGCCCCATTCGAATTGAATGGCGGATATATGCCTTCATTGCATCCAGATGTTGTCAGGAAGGCGACTGCAGTTGCCCCTCAAGTCACTCAATCAAGTCTGTTCTGCTGTGTTCACTATGGATTGACCAAGTGGTTAAGCTAAGGAAGCGTACTGTACAAGGTAAGTCTTTTATACTAGTTTACAGATCGGAGTGAGTCATCAAGTGTCCGTACGAGTCGGCGGGGAGGAGTCAGGGATGGGTGGTTCTGGGACTGTGAGTCGGGCCGTTGAGTCACAGATAGTGAGTCGTAGACGGTAACAGGCCCGCTGAGTCGTGATGGATGAGTATGAGCCGGCCCGCTCAAGTCATAGAGTTGAGTCAGTCATTTGGGGAAATGGGGTGAGTCGAGATGATGGTTTAGCGCTCAATGGGAATTTGGGCACTCATTTGGGGAAATGGGAGGAATCGTGACAGTACCCCCTCTTTAAGATGTGTTTTCGCCTGGAACACCTTTATTTCGTTGGCTTCTCCTTTTCTCTGGTTCTCGGTATGCCGTTGGGTGTTTTTGATGGAATTCTGCGATTGCCTCTTTCGCATTTTCCACGTTCGATTTGGGTTCCCATGAGTCTTCCGATTCTGGATAGTCGGCCCATCAGATATAGTATTCAATCGGAATCCGTCAATCGTCCGGCTTTCTTGAGTCTAAAACCTCCTCCACTTCGTATTCTGTGTCTTCTGGTAAGAGTTCGGGTGGCTGTCCAGGGTAGTTGGGTCCATGAGCATCCGTCTCCTTGTAGTGCTTCAGTAGTGAGGCATGGAACACTGGGTGTATCCTCCACTTCTTGGGTAGTTTCAGTCGATAGGTTACTGGTCCTAATACTTTGAGGACTTCGAATGGGCCATGCCGTTTGTTCGATAGCTTTGCCTTTGGCCTCGTACTCTTTATGTTCTTTCCGTCTAGGGTTACCAGGTCTCCCTTATGGTAAATCCGTCCTTCTTTTGTCAAGTCGTCATTCTGTTGTCGCATCCTCTCGGCTGCCATGTTCAAGCTAGCCTGTATTTCCTGACGAATTTCTTCCATTAATTGTAGACGGTCTTCTACTGCAGGGACCTTGGACGTGGGTTCCGGTGAGGGAAACATCTTTGGTAAGAATCCATGCAGGGTTTCAAAGGGCGATCGGTTGGTTGCGGAATGTGAGCGCGCATTGTGGCAGAATTCGGCATATGGGAGCCATTTGGCCCAGTCGTCTTGTCGATAGTCACAGTAGACTCGAAGAAATTGTTCTAGCTCCTGGTTGTACCTTTCAGATTCCCCATCTGTCTGTGGATGATATGCTGTGCTGAGTGCAGATTCGATTCCTAGCTTTGCCCATACTCCTCTCATTACTTTTCCTGCGAATTGAGGTCCACGATCTGAGATCATCTTATCCCACAGTCCGAATCGTCTCCAGACATGTCGTAAAAGCAATTCCACTGTTCCGTTGCTGTCAATCGTTTTGTTGCAAGGGATCAGAATGACTGCCTTTGTAAGGCGGTCTACGACTACAAGAACTGAGTCATAGTCTTCTTTGTTCTTCTATATACAACAATTACTTGTTCTGGACTCGTTCTGATTCTTTATCTGGACTACTATTGTTCTGTCCTTGTTCCCTATTATCCTTCTTTATTCTCGCGCGACTCACATTCCAGTATATAAGCTAGGCAGTTTACACCTGGTCCCTCATCTTGACCTCTTGTCATTGGGACCAGGTGAATAGCTAACTTCGTCTCTCTTTATCTTCAATATATCTAACTTGTCATTGGGACCAGTTATCTACCTGCTCTTGCTCTCTGCTCGCTGTCTCTGTCGTCTCTGTCGTTGTCTCTGCTAGTTGACTTCCGCCGCCGTTGTTTCTATAGTCCTAGCGTCTAGCGCTTTAGGACAGCAGGCAGGTTTGGAGTTCACAAGTTCTCCAGTTGCGGTTTTCAGGGTGGCGGTGCCAGTGATGTTGGTCTGCGGGATCAACTGCGTGAACGAGATTCGAACAAGGTTTGGAAGCCGTGATGATCTTGCAAGGACAACCCTACCACTGGTTAGGCTGTCAGTGCAATAAGGATCTTGAC
>JANHQD010002494.1:0-24905 GCA_024721195.1 Marasmius sp. AFHP31
TCACCGGTCAGGTTTTCCCAGAGGCCTTCGGCCTTGGAGACACCTTCCATCGCAGGCTCATAGACCTGTAGGAAGTCACGGCCGTTGAAGAGGTTCTTTCCAAAGTATTTCTGGAGATCGAGCATATTGATCGAAAGATTTGGATCTGTGAAAAGACAGCATCAGCATGCGTCTAATCAAAACACAGGGTAAGCAGCCATGATGGGCGCTATGCTCAATGATGAGCACTGGATCCGTAAGATCCGATGTCGTCGAAGGACGATACATCAATGCCATAAATCGAACACTCAATGAAGAGGTCGATGGCATGTACAGGCGTAGCCTAGTTAGCCATAGACAGCAGCCTGTGAGGGCGCTCGTCATCGACTAGCAACAGCAGCCACAAGGGCGCTCGTTGTTGACAGCAGCCATAACGGCGCTCGTCAATGTAGTAGGGCTAACCGGGGCCCATAACCTGTAGAGCCGGCATGACGCCTAGCGCAGTGGACTACTACATTACTACAACTACTACTTACCAGGAGAGTTGAGAGAGTTATAGAGGCGAGACGTAGAAGCTCAAGCACACTGTAGATTCACGTAGAGAACTACCAGCTTATATACATGTAGAATGAATGTAACTACCATAAAGAGATATCTAATAGAAATTGTACATATGGAGCATATAGAACAATGGAACAGACACGAAGTACTGTCCCGCATAATCATACAGCGGGAGAAGTGAACCGGGACTGATTAAGATCTAGGCCGCGGATTCAACACTTGGCTTGTTTTTAGCCCCACATTCGAATCATCGTCCCAAGAACATTCCGAGACAGATACATCGTATTATGACTGTCCTGCCGATAACACCCCGTTCTGACTATAAGAATATGCGATCGGTAGGCGACTACAACCATGGCCCATCGACGAAAACCCAACAAGATCCAATGTCCGCTATGCGGAGACATGATCTCTCCTGGCGGACCCTACACGTTGCATACTGCTGGGTGCAGCAAAAAACATCGGAAGGCCAGCGAGGAGGCCCGCGATGACCTCAACTATCGCGTGAAGCAAGGTTTGGGTCATGGCAAGGTTCCCAAAGGTAATAAGATATCGTTCAGCTATCAAGGCGTACACTGACGGCTGATTTCCAGGCCGACGAGCTCCCGAACCACCCATACTTCCCCCTGAGCCATTTGAGGAGGCTGGCCCTTCAAATTATGACTACAGTTCGTTTACAGCCTGGCAATCCATCCATCCCGCTGACCAAACCCTTCCCAATCTTCAGATTACGACGACTTTGGATTCGATACGGATTCGGAGGATCCATTCACCCCAGCTATGGGCCCAGCCGCGGACGACTTCGTGATTGACTTCCACCCAGAATCAGGGCGTCCTCAAGCACGGAAGACATTTGATGAGTTCGGTGTCAATCCCGGGGACGACCTGATCTCGCCTTGCGATCCCACCCCTTGGAGACCTTTTCCTTCTCGATTCGACTACAAGGTAGCCAATCTCGCTTTGCACTGTCACATGAACAAGGAGAAGGCCAACGAATTCCTTCGACTGCTGGAAGAGGCTCACAAAGGTGCTGAGCTTAGCGTGAGAACTCATGCCCAGCTCCAGAAGCTGTGGGATGCTGCAGCAGATCGCCTAACGAGGGTGAGCATCTCACCTCCAGGTTCCCAAACCTTGATCAATACTAACGTTGTCGTTACAGTTCCAAACCGCTCAGATCTTGGTGCCTTACCACAACGAAGATCGAACATACGACGCTTACTTTCGCCCACTCATGGACTGGATCCGAGAGATTGTGCAAGATGAACAACTTTCGCCTCTCATGCAGTGGGACGCTCGTCAGCATCATCGTTTCAACGGCAAAGAGATGGAGCGTTTCGTAGACGAGCCCTGGACAGCTGACAGCTGGTGGAATGCCCAGGTATGTTTCGTTCAGAAACCTGTTTGTCATGATCTCACTTCACCGTTCAATAGACCAGGATCAACGAACAGAGGGTACTAGATGAAGAGGGCAACCCCCAGGAGAAAACGAACGCCAAACCGCTGGCCCTCATCATGTATGCGGACAAGAACAAACTCTCGAGCTTTGGAACAGCACAAGGTTACCCCGTCATGGCTACCATTGGGAACCTTCCCGCAGACGTGCGCAACAGCGGGGGGGTTGGAGGTGCCAAAGTGGTTGGCTGGCAGCCCTTGGTATGTATTCTACGTTGATGTGTTCATCGCTAGTCGACTTACCTCCAAGTCTCAAGGTCAAAGAAGAATCACAGCACAAGAGCAAGAAGGGATTCGTCGACTTCAAGGCCATCGTATGGCATGTAGCCTTTGCAAAGATCCTGGAGTCGGTGGTTATCATGAGCGAGGTTGGGATTAATCTGAGGTGTGGAGACGGAGTGATACGAATGTTGTATCTTATCCTCCTCGCTCTTTCAGCAGACTATGAGGAACAGTAAGTCGGATGTGTTCTAGGCCAGTTATGATCATCACTGAACTCCTCAAATAGATGCGTTATATGCCTCATCCGCAGCCTGAAGGGAAACTATCCCTGCCCACGATGTATGGTTCACACGGAGGACCAGAGCGACCTTTCGCGTACTTGGAAGGAACGGAGTGTGCAAGATACCGCAGATATACTCAACGAGGTTATCGACCTGGAGTACAAGAAGGATCAAGAGGCGTTGCTCGAGCAGCACAGCTTGCGGCTCGGGAAGGTATGAAGATCTCAAACGCTCGCCCTCTCTCGAGATTGACTCGTTTCACAGAACGTATTCATGGAACTTGCAAATTCTGACCCTTTTCGGGCGGTTTGCTTTGATGATCTCCACTTCGAAGACAGCGGGTTGTGGGGTGCGCACCTGTTTTCTGTTCTCAAGGAACACTTCGAGTGTCTTGGCCGTAAGGCTGAGGCAAGCCTTGACAAGAGGTAAGTACTGTTAAACGCAAAGCTGTGCATCACCTCGACCGATCTAACTATTTCTTACTAGGTTTCGGGAATTTCCCCGGTGGCGCGATCTATACCATCCAGACGCGGTGACCACCCTGTCATTCAACGATGGATCGAAGCATCGTGATGTAGCGAGGGTTCGTTAATAGTCCCACTTACCTTACCGAGATGAAGCTAAACGTGCCTATCATTCCCCAGATGTTCCCCTTCGCTGCGGAGTGTCTTATCCCAGAAGAGAAGGACCCAGCAGGCTATCAGCTGCTCAAGTGTGTGCGAGCGTATGTCAATGTTATGATGTACTCTGGCCTACACATACAAACAGAGACGACTATGACGAAGGGCCGTGCATGCATCCAGACGTTACACTCGCTACTATCAGTAAGCGTGGCCTCTACTGATCTCGATTCGATCCTCGAACGTACTAATTTGGTTTATCGTTCCCACAGCAGTACATGGAGCTCCCCAAGCCCGAGAAATTGAGTCCGAAGAACTGGAATTTCCCGAAGCTTCATTACTTTAGCCATCTGTTCGATGACATTCAACAAAAGGGCGTGCTCCGGAACTTTAGTACTCGGTTATTTGAGAAGAAGCACGGCCCTCTTCGCGACATATACCACCGATGAACAAACTTTAAAAATATCGCTCCTCAGGTTCGTTGACGTACCAATGAGTTGTGAGATCCGTACCGACTGACAATTGCCTCGAATGCCGCAGATTCTCAATATACAGCATCAGATGGACGTTTCCGATATCATTGCCAGTGAAATAAAAGCAACAGAGCAATATCTAGCCCAGTTGAAGGCTCTCGAAGCACCGCCTGAGGACAGCGAGGTACAAGAGAAGTTGGGCGGGGGGCACTACACTCTAGGGTCCAAGCTCAAGCCGACTACGATCGAGGACTTCTGCCACCTTCACAACCTACCCAAAGTCAGGTTTCGTGTTGATCTCGGCGATTACATGTCGAAGCAACTGCAAGCGCACAACAAACCCCTGCCGGATGGCCGTTGGATACACTTCAAACCAGGTGATGAGGTGAGTAATTGCGCAGCTCCTGCATGCAAGTTTACGAATAATCATTGCAGCTACGCCCATTCCAATTTCTCAAGGTCAACTACAAGTCGTACGGCACCTGGAAAGTCACAACGGACTACCTTCGATGCAACCCCAATTTCTTTGGCCAGCCGCGCTACGACTTCGTTCTGTTTACGGGGGACGTGGACCAGCCCGTATTCGGACAAATCAAGCACCTGTTTGTATGCAAACTTGGAGGGACTCAGTACGCACTTGCTCTCGTTCAGCCCTACAAGGTCGTCAACCTGTTACGCCGGCCACGCTCCGATCGCGACTGTGGGCTTCTTCGAGTGAGGCGGGAGGCAGAGTCAGAGTATATCTGGGTTGATTCAATCATTCGTGGAGCTCTGGTCGTGGCATCAGCATCTGCAGAAGATGAGAAACTCGTAGTCGACACGATCGACTACGATATGTTCCTGAGAGTGAAAAAACACTGGCCGCATTATACCGACAATCAGTGATGATTCAGATGGGTAGTATGAAGCGACAACGAGGATGATTCGACGGTACGCCTATCACAAACCTTCTGTGCTATTGACATACTCGCTAACTCTCATACGTCGGCACGCAGTAGCATGAGGAGCCTTGGATTGCACAAATGAAAACATCATGTTCGTAGGTTATCATTGAAGACACACGGATTTGTCAATGTTGCCCTACACGAGGGACCTGACTTGAGCTTGTAGAAGTATATAAGGTACGCTATCGTGAGCCTTTCCCTCATCCTCTTCACCTTACTTTAATACCTCGATGTCTCAGGCATCGCGATCAGTCTCTCGGGCAGCAAATGTGGAACACTCTGGGTCTTCAGCTAGCACTGCGAGACCATTGTCCTCAGTCAGCACCGTGAGATTGTCTCACTCGAGTGCTACCATCAACGATGGCGAGGAAGAAGAAGACGAAGAAGATGTCGACATGGATGCTGATATCCCTCCTGTCGTGTTCGAACTACCGGAAACTGGTGCTCTCTCGGAAGCAAGAGTGCGAAAGGTATCACATCTTCTCTCTTCATTTTTATTTGCTGTTGACTGTTTACTATCAGCACATCGCGGATCTCCAGACGTACGGCGAAGCTTGGAGGGAGAAGGCCCATGAACTCCTTGTGGAGATCATGGAACTCAAAGCTCGCCTTGCTGGAAGCTCTCGTCGTGGCAGAAAGGTGAAGGCTAGCTCCACCCGTGACGCGCCCTATGAACGGGACACAGTCCTTCGCGTTGGAAAGCAGTGGTGTGTCTTTGGGTCGCCGTGGTTGGATGCTGGCGCGTTCGGGGTATACCCGACTAACTCCATGCCCCACCCCCAATCGCCGGCCCGTTTTGAGACGACAGACTCTCACCTCCAAGGCACTATCGTGCAGCTACACGAATTTCTCGGAGACGACAAACTCAAAGAGTTTGCGGCAGAGAACAGCCAATTCCGGAACGAGGTGAGGCTCACACTACGGCTTTATTTCTGTCTCGATCGCTGACTCAGGAGGATATAGTTTATCGCAAACATCAGTGCGCAACGCTTGAGCGGTATGACGCATATCCGGAATGGTGTCAGCAGCATTTTCCATGGATTCAGCGTCAACATACCAACGGAAATCTGTCATGCGAACCGCTGGCAAGAACGCGCGAACAACACCAATATGAGAAGGCTCCTTCAACCTCCTCCCAACGCTCCAGGCTCCGGGAAAAGTCCCCTCTCCGTGATCTTCTTCCCTGGTCAGGTCTACAACATGACCCAGTGCTTCATGAACGAGATACAACCTAAGGTGTGCTATTTACTCATGGCCGCACTTGGCAACATGCCTGACATTTCTTGACTTATAGATCATTCGATGCGTGCTCTTTGGGCCGAATTCTCTTGAAGGAGGAAGCGTCAATCGTGCGAGCTCATTGGGCAACATATGGGGTGTGACAAGAGTGAACGGGTCTGCAATTGCATTCTCTGCAGTGATCGTGAGGGATTTTGACATCAGTTGCTATCATTTACTAACGTGACCAATCTCTAGTTGCAGTTCCTTTTGAACGGCGACCCCACGTTGGAGCCCATTGGCGGAAAGACCAAGACGGAATATTGTAAGAATTTCGTAGCTTTCCAGAGGCTGATCGAGGTCTCTGTCGGCTTTGGGAGCCCTTGGGCCGCCTCATTGTTCAAATTCTACAACGATCGTGTCTTCAAGGGCCACAAGTCCGCGATGAGTCCTGTTGAAGATGACGATCCAGGCTTAAGTCAAGCATTGCTCGACCTTTCCCTCCGTGCGTATTCGTTTATAATGTATCATCAACAGCCATTTATTAATTGGAGTTACAGGACCCAACCCGATCCCCGCTTCCACCACGGACTCGAGCGCAGATGCTGGTGCTGGTACTGTCCCCCCTCCTGATGAAAGCCTCATACCTGATGGTGCCAACGCTGGTATTCTCTCTCTCATTCCTGCCGCCGACAACACCTCTCTTGGTGTTCCTGCCGACGACACCTCTCTCGGTGTTCATGCCGACAACAACACCTCCCTTCCTGTTCCTGTCGACGAAAACCCCGACGAAGGCATAGCCCCAGAGCCTGTAGAGTCTCGTAGCCCTTCTCCCACCCTGCCCGAGCCCGCCGATGGTGGTGCGAAAGGTGCTCGTAAAGGTGCTGGTGGGGGTGCTGGCGGTGCTACTCGTGGCGCTCGTGGACGTGGTGCTGTGACCGCTGACCCCCCGGAAATACTTGATAGCGAGCCCCCCGTACCTCAGCCAAGGCCGAAACGTAGCACTCGCAACAAGAAGTAGGCTTATAGTCCCTTACGCACGTAGTACATCATTATTTCTTGATTAGATACATAGAATCAGGTGCTATAAGCACCTGTATGAGCCCCAATTACCCTTCGAATAGGGTACACATTGCAATAAGTTGTCAATTTGGTGTAGGCCAGCACGTGAGAGAGCCTATATATTGAAGGTACCCGCCTGTAATAATATCGGCCATTTGGCCTAGTGGTTATAGAAAAAAAAACGACCTCATAAGAGCGGCTCTTATAAGGACGAGGTCTAGGGTTTGATTCCTGCCATAACCACTGGGTAATAAGACTAAATGACACTGTATAAGAGCTGGGTAAATATGATAAGATTTAATTTTTCGTTATTGCTCTCATAATCCCTTATCAGCTTGGCTCTTATCTGGCCGAGTCGGGATCCGACCCCCACCTGATAAGGCCTTATCAGACCGACAAACCACTTCCCGATAAGGCCTTATCAGCCCGACAGCCCCGCCCTTACATCAATTCAGCTTGATTAATAAGACCTTATAACGTACATCTCTCTTATTTACTCTTATGGGCGTTATAGGGCCTTACGCGAAGTGTAGAAAATTTCCGACATGTGTCCTAAAGCGCTAGACACTAAGGCTTTGGATACAGAGATGACAGCGGCAGAGGTCGTCTAGCAGAGATGACGACAGAGATGACAGAGGCAGCAAGCAAAGAGCAAGAGCAAGTAAAGGAACTGGTCCCAATGACAGGTTAGATACATTGCAGGTAAAGGGAAAAACAAAAGTAACTACTCACCTGGTCCCAACAACAAGAGGTCAAAATGAGGGACCAGGTGTAAACTACCTAGCTTATATACCCAGTCAGTGATCTGAAATATGAGTTGTGCGCGAATGAAGAAAGGTAATAGGAAACAATAAGAAAACAATAGTAGTCAAGATATAGAACAATAATGAGTCTGGAACAAGTAACTGTTGTGTGGAAAAAAACAATAAGAGCAATGGATTAAATAGGTTGTGAGGGCAATGTGAAAGAACAAGGATGAGGAAGGAAATGATGTGGAAAGGGGAAATGGGTGTCTGGTAGGTGTCAATGTAACAAATGGGTTGTCCTAAAGCGCTAGACGCAAGGACTTCGGATACAGAGACGAAGGCGGCAGAAGTCGACTAGCGGAACCGACAGCAGAGACGGCGGGAGCAGTGAGCAGATAGCAAGGGCAGATAAAGGAGCTGGTCCCAACGACAAGTCAGATACATTGCAGATAGAGAAAGACAGAAATAACTACTCACCTGGTCCCAACGACAAGAGGTCAAGATGAGGGACCAGGTGTAAACTACCTAGCTTATATACTCAGTCAGAGGTCTGAGATATGAGTCGTGAATGAATAGGAAAGACAATAAGAAAACAATAAGGAAACAATAGTAGTCAAGTATAAGACAATAACAAGTCCGGAATGAGTAACTAGGAGATGAAAGAAGACAATAAGAACAATAGAATGAATGGGTCGTGAAGAAGGTGTAAAAGACAATAGTGTGAGAAGGAAATATGTGGGAAGAGGAAACGGGCGTCTGGTAGGCGTCAAAGAAGCAAGTAAGCGCTGAAAGGGGAATAGGCGCTGAGAAAGGAAAAGATAGGGGGAAAAGCGGCACTTCATGACATGGGTGTCGAAAGGGGAATGGGCGCAATGAAATGAAAAGATAGGGGAAAAGCAGCACTTCATGACATAGTAGAGACAACAACAGAGACAGCAGTAGTGATGTGTGGGCTCAGGCTTGAGCCCTGGCAAGCCCAAGCCTAGCCTGGGGCTTAAAAAGCCCAGCCCAGCCCTGCAGAGGGTTTTGGGAGGCTTAGGGCTCAAGCTCGAGATTAACTACTGATAGGCCCTAAAAATGGAATCCGAAGATAATAGTCGGACAGCCCAAAAAGCAAATTTTCCTTCATAGCTGGTGAGAAAGGTGCAATGCTCAGAGAGAGTTCTGTGTAGAGCAGCTCTAATTCATTTGAACTGTTGGATAGTGTGTGCATGTGGAGTATTGGCGGGGTTGTAAATGCCAATGCTTGCCAACAACCCATGGATTGTATACAACACAACATTCAAACAGTCCTGATTCAAGATGTTTTCTGGCCACAGAATGGTGGTTCAACCATTTACACCTTCGAAAACTATATCCTGACGGAGATCAGCTGTTCTTTGAGTGAAAAAGGTGTGGGGTTGATAGAGACCTAACCTTTTACCAAGATAGTAATTCTGATTGTTTAGGATGAGAGTCGCTCATTGAAGCATCAGTGTAATGGGCCTCTTTTCTACATCAAGTCAGAAAGGAAACTAAGAAGAAGAACATGGAGAAATGAATAAACACCTGAACACAGCAGAGCCTCTGACTGGTTCAAACATATGATTCCTTCCTACACGCAACACAGACACCTGAGATCGCTGATTGAAGGTGTGTTTTCCAGGTCAAACCTGCCAGGTAGCAATGCGGAGTTTTGATATGGGGTTGTCCTTTGGGATACGCAGACAGTCGCAATCGAGGTAGGTCTTACCAAAGACCTACACCGCCAACCCGCCGTCAGCTGGACCCCACCTGCATCCTTCCCGTGTACTACAGGAACAATGCAGCCGGAAGGGATACCCATTTCAGCCGGAAGCCAGTGTAGCTTTGACTTAGACATTGTATTGGGGCCAGCCTAGTCTATTGTCTAGGCGATCAAAGGGCCGCTACAATGGTGGCATTTGAGACGGAGAAACAATGAGAGTTGGTTCGGCGCTAAGCTGTTTGTCTCTGGCCGTGAATAATGAACATTCTTGAGTCTGACGGACAATAAGGTGACTGTCCTAAAGCGCTAGACACTAGGACTATAGAAACAACGGCGGCGGAAGTCGACTAGCAGAGATGACGACAGAGACGACAGAGACAGCGAGCAGAGAGCAAGAGCAGGTAGATAGCTGGTCCCAATGACAAGTTAGATATATTGTAGATGAAGGAGAAAACAAAAGTACTACTCACCTGGTCCCAACGACAAGAGGTCAAGATGAGGGACCAGGTGCAAACTACCTAGCTTATATACTAGAAGGTGAGTTGTGCGAGAATAAAGAAAGATAATAGGGAACAAGGGGAGAACAATAGTAGTCCAGGTATAGAATAAGAACGAGTCCGGAACAAGTAACTGTTGTATGTCAAAGAACAAAGAGAACGATGGAAACAATAGATGGAATCAGTTGTGAAGGTGATGTGAGAGAACAAGGAGAACAAAGGGGACAATAGATGGGATCAGTTATGAAGATGATGTGAAAGAACAAGGAAGGAAATGATGGGAATGATGTAGAAAGGGGAACTGGGTATCTAAGTATCAAACAGGCGCTGAAAGGGCAATGGGCGCTAAGAAAGGAAAAGATAGGGGGGAAAAGCGGCACCTCATGACAGTGACATAAGATTGAGCAGCCATTTGAAGATCAGTGAGCGAGCTTTCCATGAGGCTGCCAGCCGTACAGACAAGAGCCTGATGCGTGGCTTTGTGTCGAGGGTATGTGAGGGCTCAACCTCCTCTTCTGCATGGATACCCAGATTTTCTGCCGCTACGGAGCTATAGGGTTCCTTGCAGAAGCTCCCCCGGCTACCTCGCTGGATCATCAACTGGGGATTGAAGGATACATCTTCGAGTGAACGAGATATTGACCGCGGTCAAATTGTTTCGAATTAGAATTACACAGATACATATGAATTGTACACGGTAATTACACGGTCTATATACACACAAGGAAGCCTAGATTCTATCTCGATTTCGGGCTGTTCATGCAGAGGGACTGGATGAGCTAGCTGCTAGCGGAATCGGGCAGCTCTGCATCAGCAATGCTACGGTTCACAAAGGTGTTGTTGACCAATTCGTTGCAATGTTGTTGAAAGTCAGTGCCGATAGTGGGTATCGTGTACCCATTGTCGGCACCATAAGTCTTCCGGTCAAGAGTTAACTGCTTCTCAAAGGCCCTGTTTGGGTTTGTCAGATTAGAACTGTGAGATGTATGAACAAAACACGCACTTTCGGACCTTCCTCTCGTCGTTGTCTGCTGCCTGATACAGCTTCACGAGTTGCGCATCGAGGCTGTTCCAGAAGTGATCACTTGGATCGGCAATCCAGATTGCATGCTGTATCCAATTTTCAGTGGCGGAGACTGAAGAAACAGAAGTAAACACAAACCATGAGTGCGATCCGGGCACAAAGAGGAGCAGAGGCCATGAGCTGGGTCTTCGATACAAGGTGCTGTGTCAAGTCGTAGATGTTCTGTGCCTTGGATGGGGGGATACGGTCATATTCTGTCTTTCCATTCTTCTTCAATGATTGGGTGATGCTGTTGCAAAGCTAATGTTGTATTAGAGATTGGAAGACAAGATGAAAATATGAGCGAATGCACTGCTTTCTTGATCGAGGACCGAACCTGAGTCAAAGCCGACTCGACTTGAGTTATCACTTTCCCCCAGTTAGCTGCGTTGTTCTCGATGCCTAGAGGAAGGTCAAAGCGAAGCTTCTTTAGAATATCCTGGAGTTAATTGGTCAGTGCCAGTAGCTATCTGGTTCAGCAAACACACACCGTAAGATGATCCTTGGGTACAGCACCCTTGTAGGTATGAAGTGAGGTCAACAGTAGCACTCCCCAGGCGTAGGCATCAATGTTGGTCTGCCAAGACAATAAGTCAGCACTCGAAACATGAGCTATCACTGATCAGCGGTCCACAACTTACCTTCAGATCCTTTGACACCGTGTAGGGCGGTTGTGCTGTGACGATGTTCTCAACCATGTTCTGGATGGCAATGGCTTCGACATATAATTTGGCACGTTGAACTGCCTCTGATTCCCGCACAAACTTCTCAATCTCTGGCAACTGCTCGGGACGAAGCTTCTTCTTGGTCGCATAGCGAACCGCCTTCTCCATGATGTTGCGAGTGTAACCGATATCAGCTGACGGAACTTAAGTTCTTGTTGGACCATTGGCTTGTATGACTTCGTCTTCATCTTGATCGCTATCGGAGTTGTCACCATCCGTTCGCTTTCGTTTTCGTGAGGGGCCAGGGGACGGTTGGATAGGAGAGCTCGGAGTGTTCATAGCAGCTGTCAGGTAGGCGAATGGATCTTCAAGGTCGAGTTCTGGGGTATGCGGTGAAGGGGAAGTTGACATGTTCGGGCGATTTTGATTGTGCGGATGTGGGAGTTCGAGTTCAAGGAATGAGTTCTATTGTCGAGAATGTTAGGTGAGCTTTTATAGTCACGACACGACGTGTCATGCACGTGTCGCATTCCCATTGTTCTGTCTCGGTGTCGCCTGTGGCCCATCACTTGAGCTGTAACTCCCAAGCTGCAACGACCTTTTAATAGCTCCAGAATGCATCCAAGGCAAGAGATTCCAGAATGTAAGTGCAGCTAACAAGTTTGAAGTTGAAATAGCTATAATTTACGGGATAAAAACAGGTTTTGAAGTCAGTAGTGACCGAAAATCGGTCAAGTGTCGCTGGTGTTCACCTGTGCATATGGGAAAACAAAATTGGATCGCTGCTACAAGCATCAACGTCCACTTGACAAGCCAGGCGCATTTGAAGGCGGTAGATAGGCGGAATGGTGAAAAAGCCGTTCGGGAACGCCTTGCTGAAGAACATTGTGTTGAGAGTCAACAAGTATCTCACGATCAACAACCTACCAACCTTCGCCGCGTCAAGATAACAGAACCGACACCTTCATTTGGGTCAAAACCACCTAATCAACCACCCAATGCATTTTGGAATCTGTATGATGAGGACTTTATGGTTGAGCGGGATATGGGGGAGGTACAAAAAGAAACCTTGGAACAAGAGGTCAGACAGGGTTTTGACTCCTGGAAGTTAAATATGTTCCAGGAGAGCCGGGTCCAGCTTGATTTGAGTATGATGGATGATGAGGCAGAGCTTGAGCTACTCGCTATGATCCAAGGTGCCGGTGAGTGTTGCGAAAGTTCATGACGGTGACCGTGAGAAACACAGAATGAATTTGGATTCTAGATGTCGACGAGGAAGAACAGGTCGATCCTCTTTCTGTGAAAGTTGACCCGGCTACACAGTGGTTTCCATATGAATCTGAGACTGTAAGTCCACCATTAAATTTGTATCCAGATATCACTGATCTGTTACACCAGATGTTCTTACTTGACTGGCTTGATAACATTTCGAGAAACTGAGTCTCCAATTCACTTATGCAGAATTTCCTGTTGGTTTTGAAGGCATTGCGTGTCAAAGATGTCCCGAGTCTCAAACGACTACGAGCTTTCCAAGAGTCACTGAGAAAAGAAAGTGGCATCCCGACTATGCCCTGTAAATCATTTCAGGGCAATGTATTTCATATGAATGACCCACGAGCCATTATTGCAAAGGTATGTAGGTGTTATTCTGTATGATAGTCTTCTCACAAGATTACAGGATTGGACTGACCCAGATATCCGACGCCACCTACATGTCTATCCCGAGATCCCTGAAGATGGAATCATTAGCGAAGTCTGGCATGCTGATAAGTGGCGAAAGGAGATGGATCTGCGCCATCTCAGTCCGATGTACGATGCAAATGGGATTCACTACTACGTTTTTGAGGTTGCCCAACTTCAGGACAAGTCCTACATCGTCCCGATCCGTTGGCTCATGTACAAGGGACACATTTATGCGGATGCATTCAAAGTCAATTTCGATTGGGGCAAAGCCGTCATACAAGACGATATAGCGCACCTGATTCCAGCAGCCAACCTTGAGCACAACTTTCTCAACCTTCAAGATACCAATTCAGTACCTCTATGGGATGGTCAGGTCTTTCCCCGCTCTTTTTGAACGTATGAGACTGACGAGTATCTTCCGGTAGACGTCACCATATCTAAGGGTTATCCTGCAGAGATGCCTAATCCCAATCGTGCATTGGCGGAAGGAGATCCCCTATACTCAAGCTTCTTTGGCAACGACGTATCCGGAAACCGCAGCAAGTCGTGGAATAAGCATTGGAACTCGTACATAACCCACCGAAATCTTCCAAGAAGGCTGTTATTTCAGGAGTACAATGTTCACTTCATTTCAACGTCACCGAATGCTAGCATCTCGGAGCAGTTTCATACCTTCAAAAAAATTATCGAGTAAGCTTTAGTTTTCAATTGTTGCGACCCACTCTTTTTGCCAGCTGAGCGTGTCTCTCTCAGGTCGACCCATACCAACCCTGTCTGGTTTCGCGACCCCGAAACAGATGAAACAGCTCGCTTTCGGATATATGGAAACTCTGGACCATCAGACAACCCGATGCAGAGCGAGATTTGCTCTCATATGGGCCAAAATGCGAATTACTCGTGCCGCAAATGTCAAGTTGGAGGTGGCTGCAAAGACAAGATGTCAGACAGAGGTTTTCATGAACTTTTTTCAGTATGTCGCGCTTGGTCTCATAATTCATTTCATCGCCACTTATGTTTTGACTTGTTTCAGGTTGGCCAACTGCGTTCAAAGGAGGAAGTTTTGTTGGAACTTTGAACCCAACTACGGCTTGCATGCAAGGGTGTCAATAAGCCAATTGAGGACCGACAGACTGAGACGGGAATCAAGGACCCCTTTACTCAATATTGGGTTGATGATCTCCTTCAGCGATTCAAGTCAATGCGGGCTCAAAATCGTGCCATACCAAAGGAAGTCATCGCAGCAGAGCTACGGAAATGGGTGGAGGAAAATGATGATGATATTATAACTGGGTTCCTTACCCTATCAGGTGCGCACTCTGCTTCGTTGCAACTGCCGGTAAACTTCTAATTTGAATTCAGGTTTCGACCCAACAAAAGACACACCAGTAGAGATCCTGCATACGTTCCTGCTTGGAATTGTGAAGTATGTGTGGCACGCGACTCATTCATCATGGTCTGAAGACCAGAAAAATCTTTACGCGCTACGTCTCCAGTCTACAATTCGAGACAGAATGTCAATCCCTGAGATTCGATCACGCTATATTATGCAATATGTGAATTCGCTTATTGGCCGACAGCTCAAGACTGTCATACAGTGTAGCATCTTCCACCTATACGATCTGGTTGACGATGATATGCTCAGGGTTTGGAAGGTTGTGGGAGAGCTTTCGGCACTGGTTTGGGTTCCGGAGATAAGAAATCTAACAGAGTACATCGTGAGTCGTTGACACTCTCATCCGGACTATACGAGCTCACACAGATCGTTTATATTCTAGTCTGACATTGATATCGGGGTAGCAAATGTTCTCGATGCTTTCGCCCAAGTAGACCCATCCAAAATACCCGCAAAATCAAAGCTTCATCTACTTACCCATCTGGTAGAGGACATCAAGCGGTTTGGACCACTGGTCGGGCTGTCTACCGAGGTGTTCGAGTCATTCAATAGTGTATTCCGGGCTTGTTCCATTCTATCCAATCACCTTGCTCCTAGCCGCGACATTGCCTTACAGCTCGCAGATCAAGAGGGCCTAAAACAAAGAACATCAAGGGGTTGGTGGTATTCGCCGACACTGGGCAAATGGGTGCAGGCGGGCCCAGGTGTGCAGGATTTCATCAAATCCCAGCCGAAGTTTCGACGATCATTGGGATGGGCCGACAATCCCTCACCTCACATCGGTAAATCAGACTGGTTTACGCTTAATAGTCGCAGGTTGACTGACCTTCTTCTCCCGAAGGTTCTGTAAAGCTGTCGCCAATACCATCTGAGGACAGTAAACGGCAGCAAACGAGGCCATCCCTTTTGCTCGAATCTACAGAGGTTGCCAATGTGATCAACCGCAACGAATACAACCTTCAATCACGGGTTTTTACCTGTCAGTCTCTTGTCGCGCGATCCGGCGATGATTGCAGGGTGGGCACATGGGTCGTGGCAGCCTCAGTATCAGTGGATGGGGTGAGTGATTGTTGAGCTGAGCCTTAAAAGCTTTCAAGCTAACACTTATGATCATCAGCAAACAGTAATTGGGAGGATTGCTGGGATCTACCAGCTGGTCGAGCAACCACAAGCCGGGAGGCCAAACATGACTGTGCTGGAACTGTTCAAGGTCTCTGAGCACTGTCATAACACCCTCAACCTCCCAGTTCTATACCAGCCCCAACAGGAGAACGTGATGATTGCTATCACCCCGGAGGTATGCGTTATTCGATTAGTATTGCTGTCCGGGAGCTAAAATACTAACTGTCCCTCAGAAAGTCCATTTCAACTTCAACGCTCAACACGATTGTTGTCTCGCTCAATGTGAATCAACAGGAGTCAAACAGCGTCAGCAAGAACGACAAGACTCCAACGTAACGGAAATTTTTGTCGAACATAAGCCACTCAAGCGGTTTATTATTAACCTGAACTCTTTCCACAATGCACATTTGATCAGAGAAGCTCTTCCGCGCGAACTGGTTCAACCACGTCTGATTTTCCCAGAACGGGAGGCTCATCATTTCAAGTGTGCCCAGGCATTACGGAGAGATCAGGGGATTAGAGCAGCACAGGCTGCAGCGCGAAAACGGGCCCGAGAGGAAGTAGAGAACGAGGACTCTGACTGATTATCACTTGCTCGATGTATACGCCTATATTCAGACTCTAGACCTTAGAGTACACAATTTTCATGACTTGATTTATAATAGAATATGGAACATGGAATGGCGGAGAAAAAAACCATAAGCATGGGGAAGGAAGTTCTATATGGCCCATATAGTGGCGACCTTTCGAAGTGACAGCCGCATGGTACAAAAAATCGAGAAGATATATTCGAGGGAGGCCAGTGTGGGTCCATGAACTTTCCAGCAACCGCAACTGTCACCTGATCCATCTATTGTTCTCCGTGTCACTTACTTTCTGGCTTCACGAGATACAAACCTCACGCCTGCATGTTTGGGCAGAACACAGATGGCGGCATCCTGTCCGATACACAAGTTTTTTTCGGAGAAGCGGGTACTCTGTCAGCTAGACACCGTCTGGAAGAATGGGCAGATGACTTCCAATTCTATTTCTGAGGGATCGGGTAGACAATGAGTGGTGCAACCTATTGTGTACCACATTTCATTGTTCAGTCGGCGGAACAATGGCATCATGGAGGCCCCCACAGGTTGATTTTGCCGACACGCGACTGGAACTGCCACATAACGGCGGTGTGTGGGCGGGTTGGCGGTGTAGAACAACCAAAAGCAGAAGGTTAGTATGAGACTTGAGAATTGAAACACACCAGACAGTAGCTTGAAGCTTGTAGAACAAGATTGACAATAGACAGAAACTAAAGTACATGCTATCTATCGGGATCGTACTGTGTCATAAGGTACATAGGAGTTGTGTGTAGTCCAAGAGATAGTTGTGAAATACGAGGGTAACAATTGGAGGTTGGACGCAGACAATGTGGAATGAGAGGTGCAACATGACCATGATGAATGCAGAGGAACTAAGGGTCATTCTAGCATGAGAAACCATTGTGAAAGAATGGTGTTGAGAGTACAAATGCAGGTGTGAAGGCTTGTGGGATGAAGGGTGAATACAGATAAAATGGAATGTAGGCTACAACTTGTCCAGCAAAAATGTGGGATGGTGTGAAAGAAATACAGCTTGTCAACAGGTTGTAGGAGGCAGCCAGTATGTCTGAGGGGAAGTGGGAATGATATGGTAAGCTGAGGGTATTGTCTGGTCTGAGGGAAACACGGATGAGTGCCTTGAATGACAAATTGGGCCATTAGACACTGTGCACTGAGTGGCTGTGCTTTGGGCATCAGAGGCTTGCATTACGGATAGCTGGAATTAGCATGTATGCAAGGGTTTGTCATGGATGTAAGACCACCTAGAGGTGATAGAGGTGTTGTCTGGGACGAAAATGAACTGACCCTTACAATCAGATGTCTTCCACCGAGCATTGGGTCCCCTGGAAGGTTCTTGGGTACCAAAATAGGTTGAGGAAGTTCTGCCAAAAGAGCATTGTTGGTAAAGAATTGATCAAGTGAGATGGGTAGACAAGGAGGAGCAATGGTGGAAGGGTTTGGGGGTGCAGAAACAATTACTTTGGGTTCTGCAGGAGCATTGGTTTTTGATGCTGATGAGAAAGAATCAGATATGAAACTGGTGTTCTGATCGTGATCAATGTCTGAAGAAGCCAACATTTTGTGAGGAAGTAGCAAGATCTTTGCACTTAAGTAACATGCCCAAATTCTACTAGCTGAAAGGTATCAGTTTTTTGGGGTTTAGATGCAAGTGGACAAGGTCCCAATGGCTAACAGGCAATCCTGACCATTCCAGACATATGAAGTACTTCAAAATGAAGAGACACCAAAGATTGTCCCAATTGAAGGTGTTTTTGCTAGGCAAAGTCTCCTGACAATGTCTAACAATGATTTCAGGTTGTCCTTTGGGTTACGTGGACAGTTGCAACTGCATTAGGTGTAATCCTACAGTCTAAAAAGCAAAGAAAAGGTCAGTATACCATATGTGAATGAAGCGCACCTGCGAGCTTAGCATTGAGAATGATGTACAAGATGAGAGAGTAAAGCAAGTAGAGGATGGTTTAACAGTAAGTGCAAAGGTAATGTACATGAAGTGTTTAGCTAGCTTATATAGGTTGCTGGGATCCAACTATCAGATCCCAGTTCTTATCATGAATGTATAAGGGTGTCTGAGGTCTGAAAGTCCAAGAGAAATAGGAAGTAAAATGAGGAATGCTATTGAAAGAATCAATTGGGATGGTCTTGGATTTGCCAAGACTTGGGAACTGTTTGTTGGGTTGTGTAAAGGTATCCTGTGAGCGTGCGGCCTCATATTGAGTCTGACCATATGTTCATGTATGAGTTCCTGTCATGAAGTGCCGCTTTTCCCCCTATCTTTTCCTTTTTTAGTGCCCATTCTCCTTTTAGCGCCTATTTGTCACTTTGACGCCTATGTGTTACTTTGACGCCTACCAGATACCCGGTTCCCCCTCTCTCCATCATTCTCATCATTTCCTTCCTCATCCTTGTTCTTTCACACCGTCTTCACAACCCACCTTATCCATTGTTTTCTTTGTTCTTCTTGTTCTTTTATACACAACAGTTACTCGTTCTGGACTTGTTCTTATTCCATACCTGGACTACTATTGTTCTTCCCTTGTTCCCTATTATCTTTCTTTATTCTCGTGCGACTCATATTCCAGTATATAAGCTAGGCAGTTTACACTGCCTGGTCCCCCGTCTTGACCTCTTGTCATTGGGACCAGGTGAGTAGTTAATTCTGTTTCTCCTTACCTGCAATATATCTAACTTGTCATTGGGACCAGTTCTCTACCTGCTCTTGCTCTCTGCTCGCTGTCTCTGTCATCTCCGTCGTCGTCTCTGCTAGTCAACTTCTGCCCCCGTCGCTTCTGTATCCAAAGTCTTAGCGTCTAGCGCTTTAGAACAGTTCCAGGGGTCTGGGTTGATAGGGAAGGAAGGGAAGCTGCATGGGTAGTACAGGAGTTGTTTGGGATTGGTATTGTGAAGCTATAGATGGTGGGAATTGCTTGTTGAAGGGTGTGGGAACAGTCTGCCAATGTCTGAGGCCGTGATGGGATGTGGCTATGTGGGTGTTTGAAGTGGATTGTGGGTCCTTAAGGAGATGGTCACAACAAGAAAATAAAGTGGTTGTTACAATAAGAAACAGTAAGAAAACAATAGTAGTCAGGCATAAAACAATAACAAGTCTGGAATGGGTAACTGTGAGTCAAGAAAAGACAATGGAAAGGACAATAAGGGTAAGTCCCAGTGAAAACCGCATCTGCACATATCTGCAATCATCTGCAAAGGTCAGCAGAAGTCTGCTACTCCAGATCACGTGGCCATTTGCAGATGACTGCAGAGCATTATTGTTTTTGCAGACCAGATGCAGATCTAAACATTAGTCTGTTTGTATATTCACAGGAAATCCGTGCTGTTCTTTACTCTTCTGTACTCTTCTATATCTCTCAGACCACTTACAGATATGGATTGAATCAATTGAATTGCATATCAATACAGGATTTCTGTGCTACTCTGCAAACTACCACATGAAGGATACATATACACTACTCCCAAGAATGGCCAACAACTATAATAAGTCCCAACTAAGTACGATACATGCGCATGAGCTGGGGCTTCAACATAAAAAAGCGATGGGATACTCACCTGTAGTGTGGGTTGTTATAGATGCGCCACACTCTGGTGTAAATAAAACCTAACTAAAATAGCCAAATCTCTCCAACACTGGATGTAGCTGAAAGGCACGGGAAGCGTGGATCGGTGTTGATCAAAGGTTCCACACGTAGTCAGACTTCACTGAAGTCGACGAAATCAATACAAGAAGTTCTCTACAAACTAAATGAAGCTCCGCACTTGTCTAAAGCGTGGAGAGTATATAGATGTGTAGGAGGGATATAAGTTTGGAAATATGAAGAGTGATGTGTGATGGTGTGCTGTGGAAGTTCGTTCTGAGCCTCAAAGCAACTGCAGAAGAACCCCTAAGCATTCAGAATACCCAAAGTTCAAATACCCAAGTAACAATAATGACCCCAAGTGGTCTACCCAAACCAAAGACCTTGCCAATCGGTCAATGGAACAAACTCCTTAGCCAAATGCCTCGGAGGTTCAACTAGCCTTTCCAATCGGCATAGTTGAATACCAAATAAGTTCAATAAGTTTCTCAAGTCAAACCAGTCAAGTTCTGAAGTTCAACAAATCGTTCTATTCTGTTCTAATGTCTCTCCTGAAGCTAACCCAAAGACCCTAGAGCGTTCCACCAATGAGGTTTCTGCTTTTGGAGCCTTGTAGATACTTTTGTACGGATTGCTTCCTCAGCCAGTCAGTGGCGTTGGTTGCTTTCCTGATGAAATAGTACGGATTGCCTGGGGATCCTTGATGAAAACCCCAGTCCTTATATATCCTAGCAGCTACTAATTCTACCCAATTGTACCAATTATGAATATACATCTGATTTCTATCTAAAACTACCTTCTTTGGTATTTCTTTTGGAGAGTTTGTATTATTCTACACGTTTTGGATCCAAAGTCAACATTTACTATTTGCTTTGGAAGATCCTTGTAGACGTGCTATTCGATGGGATTTGTTTCCATCGGCCCTTCCGCCTATGAGTCATGTCCTTGTACCTTCAGAAGTATGGTCCCTCCATTGACTGAAGTTCATACTACATTCTTTTCTCGTGTTGAGGCCCTAAGTAGTCCTTCTTAGAACCCAGGGATAGTCCTTCTTCATATCCCAATGGATTACTCAAAAGTTATCCCTTTCTCAGCACGATGGCAGGATAATATCTGCTCTGACTTATCTAGTCAAATTCCTGGCAGTTCTTGTGGATCCCAGGTACCGGAGCACTAGTTCCAATACTGAGGTCGCAAGTTCCCTCTTCTTGCCTCAAGAGTTCCCTTAGTTCTAGCCTTCTGAGCTAGCTGTGGCAACTTCTGAAGTGTTGTTCTAGGTTCCATTTTCTTTCCAGTATATGTGGTCTCCCTTCCAATGCAAAGTAGTAGCGTCAGGGACCTTTGATCACAGCTCGATCACTTGGATACCGGGCCTGGAACAGCTTTTACTGTGGCACCACTTCTAACTTCCGAAGTAAATTTTATCTTCCGATCTTCTGGTTCAGAGGTAAGTGAAGGCAAGAGGTATATTCCTCCAGCCTTGCTTACTTTTGCCCCAAACTCAGTATGGGTTTGCAAAACATATTCAAGCACTTCAGAAACACTCTATTTTGTGAGTGATCCCATATTCTGTGTTTTCCGTATTGCTGAACATTGCCTATAGAATTCTACGACATTAATCCTTATCATGACGACTCAACCTTCAAAGTAGGCGATCGCCGTCTCATCTTTTCCCTTCTGTTCGATCAGTGGATTGAAACTTTGTTCGGCCTCCTGTTCCAACACTTCTTTCTCAGTCGCCATCGTTCCCTATACTGGGGCTACCTTGTCCAATACAATCACCACCAAGACAAGGTGTACTTCTGCAAAGTCCACTTCCATACCAACCTTCCTCTCGCGGCTCGGAAGTTTGTTAATACCGTTGCTGAAGGTATTGCCCGTGTTGGGTTCCTTTCTATGAAGACTGCCCTCATTCCTGGAGCCGTCCAAGCGTGGATCGATGCTGTCGTCTTTGCCGCCAAAGCTCCTGCCCCTCCAACATTGGGTTATGAGGAACTTCAGTTCTTTGCATTTACCCCTCAGATGGGTCACTGGTTGTCTCGTACACCTCTAGCCTATTGTCCTCTAGTCTGCGACCTATATTACCTAGACCACCTTCAGCACAACAAAGCATGGCATTATACTGATTCGGAAGTAGATGTTCCATCTGTTATTCCTTGGTACGATCACCTAGACAACTCTGTACTGCCTAGTTTATTCCACCTAGACACGTAGTACTTCTTTGCCTCTATGTAACGTGACCATGCCTTTTCTTCCAAAGTTCAGCCATCGGATCTCAAGGCTAAATTCTTAGTTTATCTGCTTCCATGGTGCCATTCGCATTCATGTTTCGACAGGTGTTACTTAGTTCCTTTCTTCGGAACTTTGTCTTTCCCTGTTCCAATCCTTCTTAAATTGGTAGGACACTGGGTTTGTCGATCCGCAGAAGCCTTTCTTACTTGCCTCCGTCAATCACCACTATGCCCAACATTCGCACCATAGAAGATCACTTCTGCAACCTTCTGTACAGTACGTCCTAATCATATTTCTTTCTTCTGAAGTTGCTCTAATCTGCGTCAGAGTTGTACAAGCACTGGCCATACCACAAGAACTATTCCGCCAAGTTGACCGATCGCAGCCTCATTCCTTGCATTCCTCTTGACCGCGAAAGGGAGGCCTTGTTAGGCTTGCTCCTTCAGCACTCCTTCCTAAGCCAACACATCTCCATCTATTGGGGTTTCGTCGCCTGTTTCGACTTCAGACAGGCCCCCATCTACTTCTATGAAGACAACCTGTCCAAGTACATCCCTCTCAAATCTCAGAACGTTATCGACATGGTTGCAGATGCAATCGCTCGCATAGGGTTCTTAGGTTCCCATACGGCCTTTATCCCTGGTGCCACCCACACTTGGATCAACTCCGTTGTCCACTGCATGGTCGATCCTCCTCCCTTGAAGTTGGAACCCAAACAGTTAACCTTCTTCCAGTATGACCCTCTCATGGCCCACTGGGTTACTCATCCTTCCTGCCACCACAATCCCGTCCTTGATGAGGAGTTCTACGAGTTAAACCGACCCGACTCTCCATCTGTTTGGGACTACCAACGTGACGATTCCGAGTTAGACGAATACTTTGGATGGGACGAAGTTGCAGTCCACAACATGTGGGAGTAGGATCATCTTTCCTTTAAAGTCCTCTTAGACTCGTATATCTATCTCTTGTTCTTTTACTACTTTCGTAGATAGACTCTATGTCTTTTATCCTTAAGTTCCGAAGTTGATCATATGCTTCTTCTTATACAAAATAAGTTCCTCCTTGCTAGTACCTCAGTTCTTTAATACCGGATCTGAAGCTCTCTAGTCTTTGCCTTCCTTTAGTCATGCCTCGTCGGAAGTTTGTAAGTTCAAACAGTTTTGTCTGTTCTTCAGATGAGGCTCTTGCCCAATTTGCATCATGTGGTGTTCTCTCATTTCATTTGTTGGCTGCTCATTGTTATTGTCTAATCCTTCCCTTGGTCTGGTTACAGAGACTAGTCAATGTTCTGAAGTTGGTAGAACAGAGCGACCCCTACAGGTTTTGGGTGCGATAAGATGACTTAATCTCGTCTTATCCTTCCGCACTAGTTCTGAACCCTTTATTAGCCATTCAGGCTCACACTAATACTTAATATACTTCAGATATTATATCTTCTGAAGTTCCATAAATCTCTTAAAATTAAGCTAAAATAGTGAGCGCTAGTAGCAGGCACTACATCGTACTACTTAGATTTCTTCATGGCCTTGAGAGCATTGTAGGGCAATTGACTGGAAGGTATTAATAGTAAGTGTTGATCAGAGTATGGTTTGTACAATGCCCACCACTTGATCGAAGAGAGTGTTCTGTATTGAGCCAGCATAGTTAAATGCACAGTGAGATGAAAGTAAACCTCACATTTGACTATAAGAGAATCCTTGAGTTCTTGAGGATGCTTGCTAGAGGTGATAATCAAGTAGATTGTCCTGAAGCTTTGAGACTAGAGTCTCCAGCTTTTATACATGAGTCCTCGGGTATATACAAGTCATAGTACATAGGTAAGTGAGAATATAGCATATGGTTAAGATAACAAACATAGGTGTAGTAGTAAGCATAACTGCTAAAAGAGCAGAGTGAGTAAGTATGCATAGTCATACAGAGTTTCTGTCTAAGTAATCTAGAGAGAAAGCTCAGTCAGCTTTGGACACTATTGGCTACAAAGCTGAACCTTGTTACAAACTAAAGAGATACGGTGTACCTACGGAGTACCTACAGGATTCCATATAGTATCTTTCATATGAATGCAAGTGTCCTATAGTAAAAGATCCATAAATAGTAGACATGTAAACAACACATCAATATTGTGTATCACATGTATATCACATGTTCAACATTCTGTTCCGGATACAGTTGGACTTGTCAGTTATTGGGGCTGCTAGATTCCTACACAGAGAAACCAGTCAGATGCGAGTACCATGCGGTAATCAAGGACAGAGCTCACTATACATCCTACGCAAATTGATTGTCTCAGCACCAGTATATCAAAAGAGACCGTGCACATGAAATAAAACAAAGCTTACCCAAGGTTCTGTACAATGCGTTGTAGCGCCTGCTACTAGCGCTCACAATTTTAGCTTAATTTTAAGCGATTTATGGAACTTCAGAAGGGATATTATCTGAAGTATATTTAGTATTAGCGTGAGCCCGAACGGCTAGTAAAAGGTTCAGGACTAGCGCGGAAGGATAAGATGATACTAAGTCATCCTACTGCACCCGAAACCTGTAGGGGTCGCTCTGTTCTACAAACTTCAGAACATCGACTAGTCTCTGTGACCAGACCAAGGGAAGGATTAAACAATAATCATGAGCGACCAACGAATAAAAGGAAGGAACGCCGCACGATGTGAATCGGGCAAGAGCCTCATCTGAAGAGCAGATGGAACTGTATGAACTTAGGAACTTCCGACGAGGCATGACTATAAGAAGGCAAAGACTAGAGAGCTTCAGATTCGATA
>JANHQD010002495.1:0-45583 GCA_024721195.1 Marasmius sp. AFHP31
GATTATTTTGGATGGGTTTATGGCTAAGGGAGGGAGTATTCACGACGGCGTGAGTTCGCTGATCAAAGAAGCCTCGATTATTGACCGGTAGCTATAACCCAAATCGCACACATGGTATCCTGAACCCCATAGATACTCTAATAATGATTATCTCGAAGCCTCTTTCAACTTCTACCAAAATCACGAGAACCCACACCTCTGTCCCATTACACTATTCGCATTTGCCTTGGTGTGTCCCAGTTGTTTCTCTAGAATAAGGTAAGCCACAGCCATCGAAAAGGTACGAAATGCAACGCACGATGGAGAGGCCCGGTGTCTCGAACAACCTCGTTCGCAAAACGACTCGCCTGGCGATTGCAACCTACAAAGACTCGGAAAACTCATCCAATCTCCGGCCCTGATTAAAACGAATGATAGTACAGAACCCATAATTATCCGACTATACACGACTCTACCTCCTTCAATACGAGCTCTAGGACTTGCATCCACCTCGGCTTCATTCCCATTTTCGGCGTGATCAAAAGCGTCCTCCTCCATATCTTGCTGGATGGTATTCCTTTGGGAAGGTCAACAGCTGGGGGACGCAAGGTTTCGTGGCGAACGTCGGGATGAAATGCCCTACCCCGTGGTCTGAGTCGCTTGCCCTCGAAGACTTGCTATCATTTCAATCCTCGACGCCGAACGCCTTGCACCCACTATCCTTTCGATGGCATTTCGACGGATCCCCTGATAGCCAGGCGAGAGGTTAGCTTTGCCATGCTGATTTGTCGAGCATGGAGCTCTCCGCCGTCCGAGAATTCCAATCATCAGTAGATTGTCTCGTCTCCTCAATCTTATAGACTGCAAAGATGGCCCTCGTTGGGAACTGTACACAGCAGGGATTATCTTAGCGATTGGGATGTACGTGTTTCCCTATCATTCGCTATGTGCATCTCATTCCCATAACTCATCATTTTTCTAACCTTCTAGACTGCGTGCACGAGCTTATCACTGACCTCGTTCATCACATCAATTACTCTGGACGGGGATGCGTGGCTGTTGTTGCAGAACATTTAATTTCGTTTGTTCAAAGATGCCCTTGGGTTCGGGTGCAGGTAGATGGGTCGCAGCTTGTTCACCTCGTATCTCAACTCCGAGATATCATAAATATCATTATGATCTCGTATCTCCTCAGCTGTACTAGCTTCCTGGATACCTTACGGGCACCACGAACCCAGACGACATTATCAGGTTTCCGACCTTTCATCTTCACTACTTGTGGCTTTTAGAGCAATATTGAACCACAGACGTATACAGGTGGCACTGGATAGTACTTGACCCACAATAAAACAACCTCAGCTGCTGTGACTCGAGAATCGAGTGGTCACGAAAGGACAAGTATTTCTGTTGCACTGCACGGATGTACGATGGACATATTCTGGCGATCCACAGTAACCAGTCTCTTTTTTTGCAGCTTGATTTCGGACGTCTAGTGTGACGAACTCCTTCTCAAGGTGCGCTCATCAAATGATCCGTTAAATTTCCTTACCAGAACCAGTGGCTTTGGTTAACCTTTCGTGAACTATATACCGAGAGTGTCAGAATCCCGCAACCGTTGAATGAATGCCGTGATGAGAAGCCAAGTTCAATCAGTCCTACTCCCTGCATAGGACAGCGGACTCGTGGTAAATTTAATACGGGCTGGAGAACTAGGGATTGGCGATCATAGATATTGCGATGCCGAAAGGGATGGATATGGGCTAAGAGATTCAAGTGTCTAACTTCCCGAAGTGGGGTTTAGTCACAACTCTAGGGCTGTACTCATGGGTGCACGCTAGACAGTCTCAAAGCTGTTTTAGCCCCCCCCCCCCCCCCAGCCTCATGAGTTGTTAGATTACTCATGGAGCTGATGTGAATATTGCAGGAGACATATTCACACAGGTCACTTTTAAGTTTTAAACAGAGGTAAATGTTGTGTTCAAGCCTCTCATAAGTCTCAAGTCAGAGTCAGCCAGCACTGTTACAATGTGAGTCCTGTTCCAGAAATCATAAATATAAGTGAAAGCACCCAAATAGAAGATTATTACACTTTTTCATTTGCGCTGGGACTGTCCATACCCATCCTTTCAGACTCTTCAGACTCATGCTACTTCAAGTCCCTTTGGAGCACCTAAAGGCCAACAGTTCCATCACTGGCTGAGGTATTCTCCCCCCAGCTACTGATGATTACATTGAGCCAATCTCAACATGGGCTGTACAAGAGTGACTCACCTCCACTGTTCCCAGTCTCTGATGTGCCTCAAACTCAATGGGCCTGTGTTGGCTATCTCCTCCCAATGTATCTTGTGTCTGTTCTACAGAATGGCTAGCTTTGTGTTGGGATGACTATGGATTGGCAACAATGCTGTTAGAAGCCCATGAGTTTTCCTAATACACTCTAGGGCATTCTTCCATGCACTCTGGTTATTCTCCCAATGGCACTCCCAAGTCATGCAGTTACCCACCAACTTGGTATCTATGACCCCTACCAGCTTCACTATCACAAACGATGTGGAATCTTCCAGTTCATGGGGATGGATAGGTATTTCAGAACCACGTTCTCCCTTCTCATTATTTCTTCTGGCATGATGCAGAAAAAAAGGCCTGTTACAAGTGGATGACATTGACAGCATAGCTCTGACCAGCTTAGTGGGCTCTCACAGGTGGGGGACATGAAATTTGGGTCTAGGAGGTGTGCCAATCCAATGGTGTTGATAGTGATCTCAAACCATTTGTGGAACTCAAAGAAGTTGGACCCATCATCAGAAACCTGTGGAATATGCTGATAAAGATGGTGTCACAGCCTGTGTGTTGTTGTGTGTTGGTGAAATGGATGGTGCTAAGGCTGTCCAATTCCTGCTTGCTGTTCTGGGAGAGAGATGACATATCAATATTCTCTGAGCAGGACTCAGCACTCTATGTGTCTATGTGATAGCACATGCAGGTTTGCAAAGGGTGCCCAACAACCTACAGAGAATTTACTCAGTGCTTGTACATTGGTACAGAAGCAACTGAGGTGACCATTGTGGGGATTAGAAATATAAGTGAAAGTGTCTGTGCAAGTGTCTACTGAGAAGTATGCTTGTCTTGCTAATATATAAGGGTCTCTAAAAGGGATCTTGTGTGTCTGTGTTTGATTATGTATTTTATATCATGCTAAAGGAAAAGAGAAGGTAAAATGTAACATACTGTTCAAGACAAGAGAGCAAAGATGTAAGGGTCAGTTCGATTTTGTCACAGACGACACCTTTATTGCTTCTAGGTAATCTCACATCCACAATGAATCCTTGTGCATGTCCTAAAGCGCTGGACGCTAGGACTATAGAAGCAACGGCGGCAGAAGTCGACTAGCAGAGACAACAACAGAGAGGACAGAAACAGCGAGCAGAGAGCAAGAGCAGGTAGATAACTGGTCCCAATGACAAGTTAGATATATTGGAGATAAAGAGAAACGGAATTAACTACTCACCTGGTCCCAATGACAAGAGGTCAAGATGAGGGACCAGGTGTAAACTGCCTAGCTTATATACTGGAATATGAGTCGCGCGAGAATAAAGAAAGATAATAGGGAACAAGGAAAGAACAATAGTAGTCCAGGTATGGAATAAGAACAAGTCTGGAATGAGTAACTGTTGTGTATAAAGAAACAAGAAGAATAAAGGAAACAATGGATAAGATGGGTTGTGAAGACAATGTGAAAGAACAAGGATGAGGAAGGAAATGATGGGAATGATGAAGAAAGGGGAACCGGGTATCTGGTAGGCGTCAAAGTAACAAGTGGGCGTCAAAGTGACAAATAGGCGCTAAAAGGGGAATGGGTGCTAAGAAAGGAAAAGATAGGGGGAAAAGCGGCACTTCATGACAGTGCACACACTAACTCCAGCTATCTGTGATGCAAGCCTCTGATGCCCAAGGTACTGCCACTCAGTGCTCGGCATCTAATGGCCCGATTTGTCATTCAGGGCACTTCCCCATGTTCCACTCAGACCAGACAATACCCTCAGCTCACCATATCATTCCCACTCCCACTCAGACGTGCTGGCTGCCTTCTACAACCTGTTGACAAGCTATAATCCTTCCACACCATCCCATGTTCCTGCTGGACAAGTTGTATCCTGAATCCCATTTTATCCACATTCACCATTCATCCCACAAGCCTTCACTCCTGCATTTGTACTCTCAACACCATTATTCCGCGATGGTTTCTCATGCTAGACCAGACCTTAACTCTTCCATGTTCATCCCAGTCATACTGCACATCTCATTCCACATTGTCCACATTTGACCTCCAATCATCTCCTTCGTATTTCACTACTTTCTCTTGGACTACACACAATTCCTATGCACCTTATGATACAGTGTGATCCCAGTTTGGATCATGACAACACTCTCTAACAGTGTATAAGCCAGGTAGATAGGGTGCATGTTCTTTAGTTTCCATCTATTGTTAATCTTGTTCTACAAGCTTCAAACTACTGTCTGGTGTGTTTTACAACCCAAGTCTCATACTGACCTTTAAGTTTTGTCGTCTTAGGTCTTTGGTAAAGCCCTCTTACAATTGTGACTGTCCACGTAGCCTGTAGCTTTCAATCTGCCCACACACAATTGTAAAGTCCAACTTAATTATCAAATATCCAAATATGCAAACAATCATTGTAAATATGCATGAACTTAAGCTGGGATAAATACATCCAAGGCTTGGAATCCAAAACTCCCTACACTTTCTCATCAGCACCAGGTCCCCCCATCTTCCTTACTTCTGAGCCACTTTCTGCATTGCTCTGTTCAAGTCCTCCTTCTGCCAGTAGCTGCATAGGAATATCTTCCCCTTTACTGTCAACAGCCACATTCTTGACTGCAGGCTGCACTCCCTCCTCTCCCACAGTATCCAAAGGTGAAACTGGGTTAGAACCTCTTGGAGTTATCTGATTGCCATAACTCCCTTGTCTTTCAGTTACTTCCTGACCACTTGAGGAATCTCCTAGCTGTGCTTCAGCTTGTGGAACATCCTCTTGTATGGAGGGGTCAACACTGCTGGAGGGAATTGAAAGACCCTCATGGGAAATGTCCTTGAAATGGTCTGGTGGCAAGTCTGGTTGAGCTGTTTTGACCTGCTTCATAGCTTTGTGCCATGCTATCTGATTTTCTTCATCGAGGTACTCATACATGTCCCGATCCTCTGCCAGCTGATTATTCACCATGGTCATCAGCTCCAGTCCCTGTGAAGACAACACAAGTGGAGAAACTATTGATTTGTCAAAATGGGTGTTTGGGTTGGTAGTGGACTGTGGATAGTTGTTGATATGTTCTGAAAGGATTTTAACAAGCTTTTCCCTGTCCCATTTGTTCACATTACCCCAATTGAGGCGGAAGGAGTCCAGGTATCCAAAATAGGTTGCAGGGCTGGTAGGAGATAGCCTGCTCAAGCTTTTCCTCAGTTTTGATAGTGGGAGTAGGAAGATGTGAGGAAGAGGCTTAAAGTGTCCTTCAGGCAATGTGTGAACACGGCATACAATATCCATTGCCTCCATCCAATTTTGATCAACATCGAAGGAGTCTGTTCTGTCATATGCCTTTGTCTTGAGGATATCATCATGAATTTTGTGGAGAAGTTCATAGCCAGTATCTGACTCCACAACAGGAGAAGTTGTGGTTGTTGTGGGTACCTCAAGGGCATAATCTGGGGAACAAGCAATGATATGGGGTGCCAAATCCTTCATCAACCCTGCCAAGTAGCTAGGTTGAACTGCTGGATCCTCCACCATCTGCTTGTAAAGCTCCCAGAGGCAAGAAAGCAGCTTATCTCTATGCCATTCAGGCTGATTCAAGTTTTGATCAATACTACTGAATGAAGCAAACAGGATCTGTGGCCTGAGAGGATGTTGGATGTGGTTGGGGAGATGACTATCATTATCAATTGACACATGCACCCAATGAAGAAGCCGGTTGAACTTGTCCGTCGCTCTGAAATAGTCAAGAGACCCTTGCTTCACAGATGATATATGATCATCAATCCCATCATTGTTAGGCCCAAGTCTCAGTGCTGCTTCAATGTCACCATCAGCCCACTCCCTATCTGGGAGAAAGAACCATTGGTCAAGAACAGCAGGCATGACAAGGTGCTGGGGAATGGTAGACAAGATGTTCTGGAGGTGGGGAATCATGTTGGGGCTGTCTCGGAGTTCTGCCACAAGCCAGTGGAATGCACTGAGCTCATAGAAAGGAGGGACATGTTGGATATTTGAACGTTGGAGAAGTTCAAGGTCAACAGATGACCAACTTGATAGGCCACCTAGTATTTGTGAGACAAGTTTCAATGGTTTGGCAAAGCGATAGTATATATAGCGGGGGATGTAGTTCTTCAACCAAAGGAATTTCAACAAACGGACAGTGGGAAGGGAAATGTGAGACATGAACTCAAAACATCGGAAGGCAGCCCAGGCCTGCGGTGATTTGAGAGGACATGTATATTCCAATGGAGGTAAAGACATTATGAAACCGACAGGTGAGTAGTGGGTATCTTTGCCAGTGCGCATCTTCCTTAGCTCTCGTGTAACCTGCAAGGCTTGCCGAATAATATTGACACTTGGAACAATGGTAGTCCCAATATAGAAGAGGGCAGTGAATACAACAACCCCTGTGGCAATCCCAAAGAGGATGGGATGTCGTGTCCTCAGTAGCTCCAGCAACCCTGCAAGGAAGAGGAAGAGAGCAAGCTCGAGCAGCATGGGGAGGGAAGCAAGGATGGTCGGAACATGCCACCTCTCAAGGCTCTGGTTACGAAGCCACCGAAGTGCGAGTGCCTCATTGGGTGTGCGGGTGTGGGTGTGACGACTATGCTCTCGGAGCCACTGCTTACATAGAAGAGCAAAGAGGGCATCGACGAGAGCAAGGATGAGGCTGAGGAACCAGAGGACATTGATGCGAACGACAGAGGTCGAGACTTCAAAAGGTTGGGTATCGGGGGGTGTTGTACCGTTGATCTGCTTCCAGGAGATCTGCTTCAGCAGAGCAACGGTGGTGTCTTCCGGTTGTTCTTCCAGCCATTGATATGACTCGATGGTGAATGCAGTCACGACTGCAGAGAAAAGACCAGCCTATAATGTCAGACCGAAGGTCAGTACCGACACACCGCCGACAGGGAGAATCACGTACGAAGACAAGAAGGGTATCAATATCCTCCTTCCAACCCTTGACGAGCCCGTCGTCCAGCGAGTCGACCTCCTTCATGACAACTTCCCACGATTTGTCGAGGGTGGGCTTCGTACCATCATACAACTTAGATCAGTATCTGGAACGGTCGAGAGGTGAAAATACGTACCGGTTCCGTGGGCATCCGACTCTCATCACCGGCGGGTTTCTCGGTCTTCTTCGTCTCGTTCAGCGGGTTCTCCTCCTGTATTCCTGGGGCCTGAGAGGAATATGAGGAAACTGATTCAGAGCAGGACAGAACGAACTCGAGCCCTCACCGCTTCCGATTGATCCTCGTTCCTGTCAGGGTTCGCAGCACTTGCCGACTCCTTCTCCTTCATACTTGAAGCTTCCTAGAAAAAACAGTGAGAAACAATGGGAGTTGACGAGAGCAAACGTGAGGCCTCACCTGGCTCGGACTATTGTTTTGCGTGGCTTGTACACCCGCTTCCGGGTCCTCGATTCCAGAGTGAGCAATTCCGACCTAGATCAGTGTCAGGCCTGAGAGCATGTAACACCGAACATCTGTATCACTTACTGGCTCAACGGGATTGGGTGTCTTTTCTGTCTCGTTCAACGGTTTACCAAGCTTATCCGCCGGCACAGGATCAATCTAGACATGGGAAGAGTTTAGTGGTTAGTGATTCAGATGGGTGGGAGACAACGCTCAAAGTCGTACCAACGGCGAGCTTTCTAGTGGTATTTGGGCGTTGTCCGATGTTGGCGATGGGGATGGGGATGGGGAAGGCTACGGATGAGCACAGATACATGTGGGGTCAGCGAGCTGGAATGACGAGGGCAATACCCGAAATATCACCTTAGTGCGTACAGAGGCTGATTTTCTGGAGCTGCGAGACCGCTTCCGTGTGGGCGGATTGTCCGAAGACATAATTTGAGCGGTGTTTCAGAGCAACAATGGGAGGGAAGTTCTCGAGAGTGTTGAGTGGGTGAGCGAGATGACGGGGGGAGGGAAGAATGGGTCGCAGCAGGCAGTGTGGGCTCCCCATGCAAACGTCAGAAGGGCGCAGAACGGACATGAGGCCAACACGCGCTCGCCGAAGTTCCCTCGCTAAAACCGCACCTCGGCAACGAGCAATCTTCTTTTTAGCTCCACTCCGTACGTAAAGCGAAGAGACGTCTGCAGGCACAGAGCACGACTGGCAACATTTCCATCCAGAGCTGCGTCTCGAATATCTATGCTTTACCACGAACACCGATCGACCAACGATTCCAAACGTCAAATGACAGTAATGACACCAAGGACCCTGACTGAACCCACAAATTAAGGGTTGATCCAAACGCCGCTGTGCTTTTCTATGATCTGAGGACAGAGGAGTCCGGCGCTTCCGGTTTAGAACTCGGGACAACAGAGCCGCAATGAAGAATATAACACGACGATAGATTCAACGAGCAAGATACAAGAAGTTAGACCGAGCGAAGCACAGCACTAGGCCATCGTGCAAAAGCTTTCGACTGGTAAGCGCCCATTAAAGCTCAATCATACCAGCTGCTTCGTATCGTGCGGAAACATGTAGGTGCCTACTCCCATTGGGAGATGGCCGCCGACTCGATTTTGGAGACGTGGATCATCTCATTCAGATTGGTCTTCGGTGGGCGGGCCTGGCGTAAAGAAGACTGATACATGCAGAGTGGAGACGCTTGGTGTTCTGTAATGGCCGAATATGTGAAAACAGTAGACCTGTCGGTCGATGTTCATTGTAAGCAGACGCAACCCGCAGGTGGAGAATGTAAGTACCTTCGCTAGTATGGCATACAATCCTCTCCTTACCACGACTGGCTTAGAGATTGCCATCGTCGAGATCGCCTCCTGAATCTTGGGCGTCTTTGTACCGAGCCACCAGACGGGCGGGAGCCTGTGGTACACCTAGTGAGAACAAAAGTTAAAATAACTGTATGTAAACGTTCGGGTAGACGGTTACCTCCTAGGTAATCCTCCAAGCCCGTCCAGCGTGCCACATTTTTGAACGTGGCTTCCAGCTACTACAGGAGGTATCGCGTGGTTGACGAGGAAACCGGCGCCTGTATGCCATCAGTTTCTGGCAGAAAAGAAGTCAGTACGGTGCACGATATCACAGAACTGAAAAAAAGGATACGAACCACGGACGACACAAAGCGTCAGTGGATGCCAAACGGGAGGAATTACCCCTAGACCAACCTTAATCGGATGCTAACCCCCGAGGGGCTCATTCGTTTCTCCCAGCGATGCAATTTCCGCTGGAGAAGGCAGTCAGTATCTCTTATAGGAACCGAGAGGAGGGGGTAAACTCACTCACATGTAACTCGAGTCCAATGGACATCGTCTATACCGGACAGATATTTGGTAGAGCCCACTAGGTATCATGTACTAAAAGTACAGCGTGATGAGGACATAGCGTTCCCGTATCTAGAGGGTGCTCGCCGCAAGGCATTTGACTTGGAATATCTGAAGGGTGCATGAGTACGAGAACGCAAAGCTGATGAGATTATTGAAGTGATAAGACCTACCTTCGACAATCTCCCTGAAGGTTATTTCATCTGTCGTACTATCGATTCCTTCGGACCTCGATGCCGTTGGATTTATAGGAACTGTAGTCCCAGTCAGTACGCTGTTCAAACAGGAAGGAACGACCCTCACCCGGTATACACTAGTATCCCTTAACCACCATATCAATTTGCCAAGGAATAGCTTGTATAAGCCTGACTAGACGACAATCGAAGGTGAAAGTCGCCTCCTTGAGGTTGGTGGTCCGAGGAGTAAATCACCGCTTGCGGTTCGAAATATCGATAGTGGTGGTTGAGTGGTTGTAACCCTTCTGGCTAGAGCTCATAAACTTCAAACCTGGCACCACTGCTTTGAGGCCTGAGGATCCGCAAACAAAGTCAGAAGCGAAGGTCGATTCAACTGGCGAGTTGGTAAAAGGGAAAGAACGGTCACGGACGACGAGCTCGACTTTGAATGAAACCTCCAAAACAATAGAAATCTGCGCGAATCCTCAGAAACAAGGGCAAACGTCGACATAGCAGCCTCAATTCGACCACTCTGTTCTATTTCACTGCTTAAACCTCTCGTTCTCGAGATCTTGGGCTGGGGCTCGAACAACGTACAAGGTAGGCAGTCGAAGCACGATGGTGGGGGGAGTGAGTACCTTCGTTACAATTGTATACCACCCTCTCTCTTACGACTGTTCGTTTCCGTCGTTAGGATTGCCCCGGTTCTGTTCATTTCCTTGACCCGGGACCCCCCAAAGTCGCATTTCTTGACCGTCTTGATGGCCGCCAGGTACGCCGGAGCCTTTGTTATCTCACTGAGTACCCAGTTTAAAACGAAATTTGGCCTATTCAAAGGTAGGTGAACGTACCGGTAGATAGGTCTCTTCCTGGCAACGTTTCAAGCTAGTGCGACGTGACATTTTTTGAATGTAGCTCCCTCTCACTACGGGAGGCTTCCCTTGGTTAACGAAGGAATCGGCACCCGTATATTATGGGTTTTTGTCAGCAGGACATCAGTGCAACGGTCAATGAGACAGAGAAAAATATGACCCACGGAAGATGGAAGGTTAGTGCTAATGCACGCCGAACGCTAGCATTCACCTCCAGACCATCCAGCTCTGCAGCTTTCATTCGTTTTTCCCAGCGATGCGAAGTCCGCTGGAGAACATAGTCAGAATCCACTCGGAAGCGCGAAAAGGGGGTAATACTTACTCACAGGCACCTCGAGTCCAATGGTCATCGTCTAAGGCACACAGAGATTTGGCAGTGCCCCCCGGCATCGTGCCTAGACTCAGCCGTACGCCTGTACAGTCCGACGAGGCCATATCCATCCCGTATCTACAGGGCGCTCACCGCAAAGCAAGTGTATTTCTAAAGGGTACATGGGCTCGGTTACACAAGGATAATAGCACCATTGAATTGAAAAGACCCACTTTTGACGGTCTACCTGCACTTGGCTCACTATATTCTCCGTTCCGATATCGATTCCTTCAGATGTTGTTGCTTTTGAGTCTACAAGAACCGTAATGAAAGTCAGTACGCTAGCGCTATTCAAATGAAAAGGAACAGCGCTCACCCCGTATATACTCAATAAACGCCAGCATTCATCATACCTTTGTCAGATAATAGCTTGTATAGGCTCGACTAAGTGACAATCGAGAGGGGGGTTGGATCTTTGAGGGTTGTGGGCCAGCGGAGCAAATCGTTGCCCTCAGTGATGTAAGTCGAGGGAGGTGGTCCGGTGGTTGCAGATAACTTCGAACTGCGGTTCGGACATCTGATCCAGAGGTGGAAAGAGCCAGAGAGCAAACGTCGATTCGACTGGCCAGTGCGTGGTAAAAGAAAGAGAAGGGGATCACGCACCAGTTCTTCTGTCACTTATGGACGTGACGTACGGTGACAGCCTTCGTCATCGTCAACCACGACCACAACGAGCTCGACTCGGCAGAAAACCTCCCAAAGCGACACGACGTCGCTAACTGCAAACCTGAATGTATCAAAAAATCGATCCCTCTACTCTACTTCGGGTCCGTTGATCCGCTCAAACCTCTCGGTTTTGATTTTGGGCTGAGATTGGGATGCCGTTAGATCAATTTCGGCCACTGGTAGAGGCTGACGCCCATGTTTGGAAGGGGGGAAGTGGGTACGTCCTTCATTTTCTTTCTGGTGTATCCCACCGTGTCTGATGTTTTTCACGTTATCTTGAGCATTGGATCGATGGAACGACTACGACTGTCTCGATCAATTGAACCTTCCAGAACACTTTGGATAGGATGCCCACGACGTTGGATAGCGAACGACCAACACAAGACCATCTGCTCAAAGTTTTTGTGTTCAAGACGTTTGACGGAGTTTGGATGTCGCGGGGTGGTCTCTTGCGAATGGTCGAGCTTGACGCGGATGCTTGCATGGAGGACGATGGGTGCGCTTCTTCTCTGCCTTGCTCTGTCGTACCGTGTCTAGATTAACTCCACCCCGTCTTCAGCAGACTCAAAACGCAACGACTACTTTCCCTCAGCACCCGTCCACGACGATCGCTACTGGCCGGTACAATGCAAACCCCGAGTTCCAGGAAGCATCTTTCCGAGCAGCTAGAACGGCCATTATGAGGAAGATGCCGACGTTTCTCGATGCTAGAAGTTCGTCAAGCGGAGATTGGCGAGGGAATGGATGCCAACAGATCAGTCCGATACAAATCCTGGTGAGCACCGACACCTTCCTTCAACCCCTTTTCAGATCCGATGGACTCAGTCTACAGGCACGCTACCTCGAGCTCGGAAGGTCTCCGATGCCTAGGCAGCCTTTGATCGATGCCGTGCCTTTATAGGCTTCCGGCTAGCTACAGCTTGCCAACCCTACAGACTTTTCGCCTGCACCGTTCAGAACCGGGGACCCTTCACCTGTTCTGTACCATATTCCCATTCCAACTCCCTCGCTCTCCAAGCACAATATCCGTTTACCCTGCACCCTATCACATCCGACTCCACGACTCATGCTGAATCACCGTGAAATCCAGGCTAAACGGCCAAGTCGCTCTTCGTCTGGACCGCCCGACCGCTACCATTACCCTCGATCCGAGATCAGGCAGCTCGCTGTGTGGGCCTCGTGAAAGGCGTAAGGCTTTCCTTACAACGTGAGCAAGCGAATGAGTTCCGTCGATTTGCGTGGAATCAACATCACTTATGGCGCCGAAAGGTACGTATCACGGCTGTTTGCCGCTTATATGCATTCTGATTTCATGCTTTATAATATTCTAGGCCACCGTCACGCATCGATCACTTTGGATGGGCTTATGGCTGAGAGGGAATATCCGCTACGGCGTGAGTTCGCTGATCGAAGTGGCCTCAATTATTGACCGGTAGCTACTACACGCGTCGTACACATGCTATCCAGACCGCCATAGGTACCCTGATAATACTACCTCAAACCCTCCTTAGACGTTTGCAAAAACCACGAAACTTCTACAGCCGTCCCGTCATACTATTCGCTTTCGCCTCAGTATGTATTAGTCGTGTTTTTTTTAGAACAAGGTGAGTCACAGCCAGTGAAAAGGTACGAAATGCGACGTGCGATGGGGAGGTGCTCGGCGTTTCAAACCACTTCGTTTACAAAACGACTTGTCTAGCGAATACGACCTACAAGGACTCGAGAAAACTTATCCGATTTACGGCCTTGATAGAAACGGAGGATACAGCACCCACAATTCTTCGGCTATTCACGACTCGACCTCTTCTGATACAAACTCTAGTACTTGGCACCTACCTCGGCTCCGTTCCCATTTTCGGCGTGATCGAAAGCCTCCTCCGTATCTCGCTAGAAGGTAGTCCTTTGAGAAGCTCGAGAGCTGGGGGACGCAAAGTTTCGTCGCGAACGTCGGGATGAGATGCCCTACCCTGTGGTCTGAGTTGCTTGCCCTCGAAGAATCGCTGTCATTTCAATGCTTGGCGCCAAACGCCTTGCACCCATGTCATTTCGACGGATCCCCTGATAGCCAGGCGAGAGGTTGGCTTTGCCATGCTGATTTGTCGAGGATGGAGCTCTCCGCCGTCTGAGAATCTCAATCATCAGTAGATTATCTCGTTGTCTCAATGTCTTAGACTACATAGGTCACACTCAACGGCTCAGTTCACCCTAATTGGGAATTCCACAACACGGAATATCTTAGCGATTGCGATGTACGTACGGTTTCCCTATCATTCGCTATGTGCATCTCAGTCCCATAACTTATCATTCTTCTGGCCGTTTAGATTGCGCGCACGAGCCTATTGCTGAACCTAGTTCATCGCATCGATTACTCTGAACGGGGGTGCGTGGCTGTTATCAAAGAGTAGTTAGTTGTTTCGTTGCTCAAAGATGGCCTTGTCTTGAGTTGCAGGTAATAGCTGGATCACGACTTGTTCACCTCGTATCTCAACTCCGAGATCTAATTGTTATGATTGTTCCGTATCTTCTTGATTGCACTAGCTTCGGATACCTGGCAAATACTACAAACCCACACGATATTATCAGATTCCCGACCTTTCAGCTTCACTACTTGTCGCATTCAGAGCAATGTTGAACCACAGGCGTTAACAAGTGGTACTGGATTGTAGTTTACTCAACATCAAAGGCTCATAGCGGCATTGGCTCGAGAATCCACGGGTCGTGAAAGAACAAGTATTTCTGTTGCACTACACGGATGTACAATGGACGTATTCTGGCGATCCACGGTAACCAGTCTCTTTTTTTTTTGCGGCTTGATTTCGGACGTCTAGTATGACGAACTCCTTCTTAAGGTGCGCTTGTCAAGTGATCCGTTAAATTTCCTAACCAGAACCAGTGGCTTTGGTTAACCTTTCGTGAAAGATATACCGAGAGTGTCAGAATCCCGCAACCATTGAATGAATGCCGCGATGAGAAGCCAAGTTCAATCAGTCCTACTTCACGATGGCCAACTAAAGCATGACTCACCGGTTCTCCTCTTCACCTCGCTCCTTCTCTTGAATTCACTTTAAAACTTCACACTTGAAGCTTGGTATGATTTACCCCTCTAGCGCTCCAGTTGGGAAAGATCTTGTGGTCTGCGAAAGTCACAACAAAAATGTGGCGATCTGTATCCACTGCGGAGGCCGGCGGACTCGTGGTAATACGGGCTGGAGAACTAGGGATTGGCGATCATAGATATTGCGATGCCAAAAGGGATGGATATGGGCTAAGAGATTCAAGTGTCTAACTTCCCAAAGTGGGGTTTAGTCGCAACTCTAGGGCTGTACTCACGGGTGCATGCTAGACAGTCTTAAAGCTGTTTTACCCCCCCCCCCAGGCTCATGAGTTGTTAGATTACTCATGGAGCTGATGTGAACATTGCAGGAGACATATTCACACAGGTCACTTTTAAGTTTTAAACAGAGGTAAATGTTGTGTTCAAGCCTCTCGTAAGTCTCAAGTCAGAGTCAGCCAGCACCGTTCCAATGTGAGTCCTGTTCCAGAAATCATAAATATAAGTGAAAGCACCCAAATAGAAGATTATTACACTTTTTCATTTGCGCCAGGACTGTCCATACCCATCCTTTCAGACTCTTCAGACTCATGCTACTTCAAGTCCCTTTGGAGCACCTAAAGGCCAACAGTTCCATCACTGGCTGAGGTATTCTCCCCCCAGCTACTGATTATTACATTGAGCCAACCTCAACATGGGCTGTACAAGAGTGACTCACCTCCACTGTTCCCAGTCTCTGATGTGCCTCAAACTCAATGGGCCTGTGTCAGCTATCTTCTCCCAATGTATCTTGTGTCTCTTCTACAGAATGGCTGGCTTTGTGTTGGGATGACTATGGATTGGCAACAATGCTGTTAGAAGCCCATGAGCTTTCCTAACACACTCTAGGGCATTCTTCCATGCACTCTGGTTATTCTCCCAAAGGCACTCCCAAGTCATGCAGTTACCCACCAACTTGGTATTTATGACCCCTACCAGCTTCAGTATCACCAAGGATGTGGAATCTTCCAGTTCATGGGGATGGATAGGTATTTCAGAACCACATCCTCCCTTCTCATTATTTCTTCTGGCTTGATGCAGAAAAAAAGGCCTGTTACAAGTGGATGACATTGACAGCATAGCTCGGACCAGCTTAGTGGACTCTCACAGGGGGGGGGGGGGGAACATGAAATTTGGGACTGGGAGGTGTGCCAATCCAATGGTGTTAATAGTGATCTCAAACCATTTGTGGAACTCAAAGAAGTTGGACCCATTATCAGACACCTGTGGGATATGCTGATGAAGAAGGTGTCACAGGCTGTATGTTGTTAGTGTGTTGTTGTGTGTTGGTGAAATGGATGGTGCTAAGGGTGTCCAATTCCTGCTTGCTGTTCTGGAAGAGAGATGGCATATCAATATTCTCTGAACAGGACTCAGCACATGCAGGTTTGCAAAGGGTGCCCAACAACCTACAGAAAATGTACTCAGTGCTCGTACATTGGTACAGAAGCAACTGAGGTCACCATTGTGGGGATGAAAAATATAAGTGAAAGTGTCTGTGCCAGTGTCTACTGAGAAGTATGCTTGTCTTGCTAATATAGAAGGGTCTCTAAAAGGGGTCTTGTGTGTCTGTGTTTGATTATGTATTTTTCATATCATACTAAAGGAAAGGAGGATTAAGATGTAGCATACTGTTCAAGACAAGAGAGCAAAGATGTAAGGGTCAGTTCATTTTCATCACAGGCAACACCTTTACTGCCTCTAGGTGGTCTCACATCCACAATGAATCCTTGTGCACACGCTAACTCCAGCTATCTGTCACAATTCCTCCTATCTTCTCCGAACAAGCGCCCAAATCCACATTGAGCGCTAAACCATCAACCCAACTCACCTTGTTTCCCCAAACACCTGACTCAACTCCATGACTTGAACGGGCCGACTCATACTCATCCACCACAACTCAGCGGGCCTATTACCATCTGCGACTCACCATCATGACTAAGCGGCCCACCTAACAATCTCAGAACCATCCATCCCTGACTCATATTCTAGTATATAAGCTAGGCAGTTTACACCTGGTCCCTCATCTTGACCTCTTGTCGTTGGGACCAGGTGAGTAGTTACTTCTGTCTTCTCTTTTATCTGCAATGTATCTAACTTGTTGTTGGAACCAGTTCCTTACTGGCTTGCTCACTGCTTGCTGTCTCTGCCATCTCCATCATTGTCTCTGCTAGACGACTTCTGCCGCCGTTGTCTCTGTATCTAAAGTCTTAGTGTCTAGCGCTGTAGGACAGGTTGAACATGATCATAAACAAGTGTGTCACTACAATGTAAAATTAAAAAAATACATCAACATACATTTGGAACATCCCTCAGAGGGTCAGACAAGTCCAAAAATAATGACACTGGATGCAAGATAGCATATTGGCAGCAGAACTATTTAAGAGATATGCAAGGATTATCTTTTGAGAACTTTAGAAAACTAAAAATATTTCTGCTAGAAATATATGAAAGGAATATGTTTGACAACTCTTGAATGAAACAACCACGACATTAGGTTTTAGTTGCAAGATGCCAAATATAATCTTTGCATATTTTCTTACAAAAATATGTTTGTTTCTCTAAAGTTTTCGAAAGGTAATCCTTGTATATTCCTTAAACAATTCTGCTGCTAATATGCTATTTTGCATCCAATGTGAGAAAAGAGGTATATCTTGAAGGCAGCTCAAACCAGCTGAATCAATACAGAATCAGTTCTAAGGTGCTCCAGCAAAACAGCTCCCAGTGAACTGTTTTACCAGAGCAGCTCAAGCCAAGCTGTTGAAAAACTATATAAGTAGACACAACATCCAAACTTTACTGGCAAGTCAAGAGATGAAACAGTCAGGTGGTGGGGTTCCCAACTAATTACAGTCATACCTGTCAATCTGGAGTTTCTAAAATGGAATAGTCCTAAAGAATGTAGCTTTCAATCTGCCCATATTCAACTGTAAAGTCCAATTTAATCTTCAAATATCCAAACATGCAAACAATCATTGTAAATATGCATGAACTTAAGCTGGGATAAATACATTCAAGGCTTGGAATCCAAGACTCCCTACACTTTCTCATCAGCACCAGGTCCCCCCATCTTCCTTACTTCTGAGTTACTTCCTGTGTTGCTCTGTTCAGGTCCTCCTGCTGCCAGTGGCTGTATAGAAATCACTTCACCTTCGCTGTCAACAGCCACATCCATGACTGCAGGCCTCACTCCCTCCTCTCCCATGGCAACCAAAGGTGTGACTGGGTTAGAACTTGCCAGAGTCATCTCATTGCCATGATTCTCTCCTCTTCCATTTACTTCCTGCCCACCCAAGGCATCTTCTTGCTGGATTCCAGCTTGTGGAACATCCTCTTGTATGGAGGGGTCAAAATTGGTGGGGACTGAGAGACCTTCATGGGAAATATCCTTGAAATGGTCTGGTGGCAAGTCTGGATGAGCTGCTTTTACCTGCTTCATAGTTTCATGCCATGCTAGCCAGCCTTCCTCTTGAAGCCTCCTGTACATAATCCGATCTTCTGCCAGCTGATTATTCACCATGTTAATCAGCTCCAGTCCTTGTGAAGACAACACAAGTGGAGAAACTATTGAGTTGGCAGAATGAGTGTTTGAGTTGGTAGTGGACTGTGGATAGTTGTTGATATGTTCTGATAGAATTTCAACAAGGCTTCTCCTTTCAGAGTGATATGCATTACCCCAATTGATGCGGAAGGAGTCCAGGTATCCAAAATAAGTTTCAGAGCTGGTAGGAGATAGCCTGCTCAAGCTTTCCTTGAGTTTTGATAGCCGGAGTGGGAAGATGAAAGGAAGAGGCTTAAAGTAACCTTCAGGCAATGTGTGAACATGGCTTACAATATCCATTGCCTCCATCCAGTTTCGATTAACATCCCGAGGAGAAAATGCCTTTGTCTTGAGGATACCATCATGAATTTTGTGGAGAAATTCAAGGCCAGTATCTGACTCCACAAAAGAAGAAGTTGTGGTCACTGTGGGTACTTCAAGGGCATAATCTGGAGAACAAGCAATGATATGAGGTGCCAAATCCTTCATCAACCCTGCCAAATAGCCAGGCTGAACTGCTGGATCCTCTGCCATCTGCTTGTAAAGCTCCCAGAGCCTGGAAAGTAGCTGATCATTACTATCAGAGTTTTGATCAATACTACTGAATGAGGCAAGCAGGATCTGTGGCCTGGGAGGATCTGGGATGTGGTTGGGGAGATCATTATCATTATCAATTGACACATGCACCCAATGAAGAAGCTGGTTGAACTTGTCAGTTGCTCTGAAATAGTCAAGAGACCCCTGCTTCACAGATGATATGTGTCCTTGAATCCCATGATTGCTGGGACCAAGCCTCAGTGCTGCTTCAATGTCACCATCAGTCCACTCCCTATCTGGGAGAAAGAACCATTGGTCAAGAACAGCAGGCATAACAAGGTGCCGGGGAATGGTGGACAGGATGGTCTGGAGGTGAGGAATCATGTTGGGGCTGTCTCGGAGTTCTGCCACAAGCCAGCGGAATGCACTGAGCTCATAGAAAAGAGGGACATGTTGGATATTTGAACGTTGGAGAAGTTCAAGGTCTACAGATGACCAACTTGATAAACCAGTCACGATTTCTAGGAAAGTGGTTGATCGGTCGTAAAGGTGGATATATGTATCATACGAGATGTAGTGCCTCCGCAGAAGGAACCTCAACATATGGGAAATGGGATGGAAAATGCCAGATATAAACTTGAAACATCGGAAGGTGGCCCAGGCCTGGGGTGACTTGAGAGGACATGTATATTCCAATGTAGGTAAAGACATGATAAAGTCGACAGGTGGGTAGGCAGTAACCTTGCCAGTGCGCATGTACCTGAGCGCTGGTGTAACCTGCAAGGCTTGGCGAATAATATTCACACTTGGAATGATAGTGGTCCCGATATAGAAAAGGGCGGTGAGTACAATGACACCTGTAGCAATCCCAAAGAGGATGGGATGTCGTGTGCGGAGCAACTCCAACAGCCCTGCAAGGAAGAGGAAGAGAGCAAGCTCGAGCAGCATGGGGAGGGAAGCAAGGATGGTCGGGACATGCCACCTTTCAAGGCTCTGGTTACGAAGCCACCGAAGTGCAAGTGCCTCATTGGGAGTGCGGGTGTGGGTGTGACGGCTGTGCTCTCGGAGCCACTGCTTACATAGGAGTGCAAACAGGGCATCAACAAGAGCAATAACGAGGCTGAGGAACCAGAGGACATTGATGCAAACAACGGAGGTTGAGATTTCGAAAGGTTGGGGATCAGGGGGTGCCGTACCGTTGATCTGCTTCCAGGAGATCTGCTTCAGCAAAGCAACGGTAGTGTCCTCTGGTTGTTCTTCCAGCCATTGATATGATTCAACGGTAAATGCAGTCACGACTGCAGAAAAAAGACCGGCCTAGAATGTGAGACCAAAGGTCAGTACCGACACAGCGCCGACAGAGAGAATGACGTACAAAGACAAGGAGGGTATCAATATCTTCCTTCCAACCCTTCACGTGCCCGTCGTCCAACGAGTCGACCTCCTTCATGACAACTTCCCACGATTTTTCAAGCGTAGGTTTCGTACCATCCTACAATTCAGATCAGCGTCTGAAGCAGTCGAGAGGTGGGATACGTACCGATTCCGTAGCCATCCGACTCTCATCACCGGCGGGTTTCTCGGTCTCCTTCGTCTCGTTTAGCGGCTTCTCCTCCTGGATTCCTGGGGCCTGAGTGGAATATGAGGAAATTGATCAAGAATAGGACAGAACGAACTCGAGCCCTCACCGTTTCCGATTGATCCTTGTTTCTGTCAGGGTTCGCAGCACTTGCCGACTCCTTCTCCTTTGTAATTGAAGCTTCCTAACAATATAATGCGGTGAGAAACGATGTGAATTGACGAGAGCAAACGTGAGTACTCACCTGGCTCAGACTGGTGTCTTGCGCGGCTTGCACACTTTTTACCAGGTCCTCGATCGCAGAGTGAGCAGTCCCGACCTAGATCAGCATCAGGCCTGAGAGCATTTAACACCAAACATCTGTATTACTTACTGGCTCGATGGGATTGGGTGTCTTTTCTGTCTCGTTCAACGGTTCACCAAGCTTGTCCGCCGGCACAGGATCAATCTATCCATGGAAAGAGTTCAGTGGTTAGCGATTCAGATGGGTTACGGATGAGCAGAGATATTTGTAGGGTCAGCAAGCTGCAATGACGAGGGCAAAACCCGAAATATCACCTTAATGCGTACAGAGGCTGATTTCTTCGAGCTGCGAGACCGCTTCCGTGAAGGCGGATTATTCGAAGACATAATTTGAGCGGGGTTTCAGAGCAACAACGGGAGTGAAATTCTTGTGAGTGTTGGGTGAGTGAGCGAGATGATGGGGGGAGGGAAGAATGGTTTGCAACAGTGTGGGCATGGACATCCATGCCAAACATCAGACGGGTGCAGAACGGACATGAGGCCAACACACGCTTTCGCCCAAAAAATCACCGAAGCTCCCTCGTTAAGACCGCAAACATCTTTCTCACTCCACCGGCACTGGTGACTTCTGCAGACGGATCACAACCAGGAACATTTCCGTACGGAGCTCCGCATCGAAGTCGAATATGAACGTCTCATCACAATTACCAGTCGATCAACGACGACAGGAATAAACGCAAGTACCCTGACTGAACTTTCAAAACAATGTTAATGCAACTGGCGCCGCGGCGAAGGTCCAGATTCGTGCTGACTGCCACCTCTTTTGAGGACAGAGTCTGGCGTTTCCGAGTTGAAACTTGGGGCAACTATCAACGAAGAAAATATATATCAACGAGCGATAGATCCAGAAATAGAGAAAGATGCAAGAACAAGCGAGTTGAACATATGAGGCATAGCAAAATCTCACTGAGACGTCTGAGTCAAACGCCGGTGGCACTAGGCCATCTGCCAGCCTTCGGTTGGTAAGCGCTCATTATGGCCCAATCATACCGGCTGCTTCGTGTCGTGCGGAGACAGGGAGATGTTTGCCACCTGTATTTTGGGGATGTGAATCCTCTGATTCAGACTGACCTTCGGTGGGCGGGCCTCGCATTGAAAAAAACAAGTAAATTGCAGAGTGGAGACGTTTGGTGTACTGTGATAGCCGAATATGTGAAAACAGTAGACCTATTGGTCCATGTTCAAGATCAGCAGACGCAACGCGAAGGTGGGGGGAACGCAAGTACCTTCGCTAGTCTGGCATACAATCCTCTCCTGACCGTGATTGGCCTAGACATTTCCGTCGTCGAGATCGCCTCCTGAATCTTGGGCGTCTTGGTACCGAGCCACCAGACGGGCGGGAGCCTGCGGTACCCCAGTTGGGAACAAAAGTTAAAATAACTGTACGTAAACGTTCGGGTAGGCGGTTACCTCCTGGTCAATCCCTCAAGCCCAGACAGCGTGCCATATTATGAACGTGGCTTCCACCTACTACAGGAGGTATCGCGTGGTTGACGAGAAAACCGGCACCTGTGTGCCATTGGTTTTTGGTAGAAAAGAAGTCAGTACGACGCACGATATTACAGAACTAAAAAAAAAGGATACGAACCACGGACGACGCAAAGCTGCCAAACGGGAGCGTTTATCCCTAAACCGACCTTGATCGGATTCTAACCCTCGAGGGGATCGTTCGTTTCTCCCAGCGATACAATTCCGCTGGAGAAGGCAGTCAGGATATCTTATAGGAACCGAGAGGGGGGGATAAACTCACTCACATGTAACTCGAGATCGTCTATACCGGACAGATGTTCGGTAGAGCCCACTAGGTATCATGTACCAAAACTACAGCGTGATGAGGACATAGCGTTCCCATATCTAGAGGGTGCTCGCCGCAAAGCTTTTGTGTTCGAACGTCTGGAACGTGCATTAGCTCGAGAACGCAAAGATGATAGGATCATTGAAGTGATGAGACCCACTTTCAACCATCTCCCTAGAGGTTATCTTATCCCTCCTACCATCGATTCCTTCGAACCTTGATGTTTTTGAGTCTATAGGGACTGTAGTGCCAGTCAGTACGCTGTTCAAACAAAAAGGAACAACCCTCACCACGTTTCTACTAGTATCCCTCATCCGCCATATCCATTTGCCAAAGAATAGCTTGTTTAAGCCTGGCTAGACGACAATCGAAGGTGACAGTCGCGTCTGTGAGGCTCGTATTCCGGGGAGCAAATCGCCGCTTGCGGTTCGGAATGTCGATGGAGGTGGTTGAGTGGTTGTAACTCCTCCAGCTAGGCTCATAGACTTTAAACCTGACGCCGCTGCTTTGAGGTCTGAGGATCCGGAAACAAAGCCAGAGGCAAAGGTCAATTCGACTGGCCAGTACGTGGTGAAAGGAGAATGGTCACGCAAGATCAACTACGACGAGCTTGACTTTGACGGAAACGAAGCAATAGGAATCTGCGCAAATCCTCAAGGCCAAAGGCAATCGTCGACGCAGCAGAAATTCGACCACTCTGCCAAACATTTCAGCAATTAAATTGGAACAGGACAACGTCTGAGACATACCGTTGGAACACATGTTCCAATGCCATTGGTACATTACTAAGTAGACCACTGCTAGTATTGTCTAAATACATTTCCTGCAAATTTCTCGTATATACACCATTCGGATACCTCCCTGACATTCCGATGACGAGTCCGACTCAGCATGTTCCAACGGCTACCCATACCCAGATGTTCCGACAACGGTGTTTCGAACCTTCGATTAGTCCGTAACTCGTTTCAACATAGTACACAATCGCGAGACAGCTTGAACATCGTCTGCGCCGTGCGGGCGCTATCTGTTCACTCACCTTGTCATTGATCCAAACTCATCCAATCTATTTCTGCCCCGCCTAACAATATTCAAAATCGTGGTTCACAGAGAGGACCTCACGTACGAAGTGCTCGTAAAGGCCATACGCTCGAGATGGATCCCTGATCCAGACGTGTCCGCCAGGATTGGAATTGATAGCCTTCGGTCCATGGAGGTGTCGTTCCTTGACAAGTCGATGAAAGCTCTGGAGAAGTTGCTAGGGCTAAAAGAGTTGAAGACAATCTGAGCCGCCCGCGCCATATTCCAGTGCCCACATGATCGCGCCACCCAAATGTAGACAAGCAAGTAAGTGAGTGACATACCTGAAATGGCCGTTAGAACATTTGTGCCTCACATCATTGAATCAGCAGTACTACCCTTGCTGCTCCTGTATCAGGTTAGGAAGAGTCGAAGTCGAGTGATGGTGGTAGTGGTAAAAGGAAGAGTCTGAGTCGAATGCCACCACACAAACACATGACCTATATTTGTCCGGAGTGCGGACCCGGCGCCCATGACTCAATGACAAAACAAAAGGAAAGCTAGTGTTCGACATTTTTATCTATATCTGAAATGACTGGTGTTGTGTGTGGCACGGACCAATCTGACTTGATTCCTCTGAGGGTGGGTAGCATGCCACACGTCCTCCCTCCTCTTGACCAACAACCACCACCATCGAGTGGGCGCCACCTCATCATGATCCCCACCGACTTTCTGTTGTTCCCCGCTGACATTCTCTGAGGTCAAGAAAGTCTCAGGTTGAAAGAGCAGAGGTCGAGGGGAGGAAACAGGACGGCGATAAGCCACGAGGGAACCAGCATGAACAGTATCAACAGTGCGTCAATGCTTTTGTCCAGTCATTCAAACTCAACTCACTGGTGATCAGGACAAGGTTAATGTGTCGTTCAGTGCAATTTCTGAGCTACTCGGTCCACCCCCACAGCTGATATGCTTCTCAGATGTTGCTCGCGCCACATGCGGAGACAAACCCGCAGTGCAAAGTTGAATTATGGCTGACTTCTCGATTTCTCCATTGGATCAGTCTCGGTGCCGGTGTTGGAACATAGCGTATGGAGTTGAAACGGACTGAGTGAAGAAGGCGTTGGAACGTCAGGAGACCAGTAGCTGTTGGAACGTGTTGAAAGAAGCTGTTAAAATTGTATTTACACAACCATAATAATGTATCTATTGTATTGTAGTTAATAGTACTTCAAAATGTGACGATGCCGTTGGAACGTAAGTTCCAACGGTACGTCTCAGACGCGGGGCGTTCCAATTCAATCGCTGAATTTACTGACTCTGCTCTAGTTTAAGTACGTACATCCACTCAAACCTCTTGTTTTTGAGATCTTGAGCTGGGACTCGGACTACGTACAAGATGAGCAGTCGGAGCACGTTGGTGGAGGGAGTGAGTACCTTCTCTACAACTGCGTACCACCCTCTTCCTTACAACTGTTTGTTTTCGTCGTTGAGATTGCCCCGGTTCCTTTCGGCTTCCTAACCCCTCAAAGCGCATTTTGACCGTCTTGATACTGGGCCACCAGGTATGCTGGAGCCTTTGTTATCTCACTGAGTACCCAGCTCAAAATGAAAGTTGGACTATCCAAAAGTAGGTGAACGTACCGGTAGATAGGTATTGTCCTGGCAACGTTTCAAGCTAGTGCGATGTGACATTTTTTGAATGTAGCTCCCTCCTGCTGGGAGGCTTCGCATGTTTAACGAAGAAATCGGCATCCGTATGCCATAGGGTACTGTCAGCAGGATGTCTGTACGACGGTCGATGAGATAGAAAGGAATATGACCCACGGAAGATGTAAGGTTGGCGCCAATGCACGTCGAAGGGTAGCGTTCACTCGGTCTTCCCAGCGACGCGATGTCCGCTAGAGAATATAGTCATAATCTCTCATAGGAATCGAGAGACAGGGATAATGCTTACTCACAGGCACCTCTAGTCGAATACTCATTGTCTAAGATACACAAAGATTCGGCAGAGCTTCCCCGGGGATCGCCCGATGAGGCCATAGTCATCCCGTATCTACAGGGCGCGCACCGCAAAGCGTGTGTGTTTCTGAAGGGTACATGGGCTGGGTAACACGAGGATAATAGCATTATCGATTTGACAAGACCCATGTTTAACGATCTACCGGGACTTCGTTCACTATCTTCTATCGATACCTTCGGATGTCGGTGCTTTTGAGTATATGAAAACCGGAATTGACCGTAGTCAGTACGCTAGCGTTGGTCAAATGAGAAGGAATGATGCTCACCCCGTATATACTCAATATGCGGTAGTATTCCTCACCTCTTTGACAAAAAAAATAGCTTGTATAGGCCCGACTAAATGACAATCGAAAGGTCGCATCTTTGAGGCTTGAGGGACAGCGGAGCAAATCGTTGCTCGTAGTGAGGTGAGTCGAGGGAGGTGGTCCGGTGGTTGTGAATTGTAGATAAATTTGGACTGCCGTTCAGACATCTGATTGGAGGCTACTCATACGCATCCCCGCTGCTTCGGAGGTTGAAGAGTTGGACGTAGAACCAGAGAGTAAGCGTCGATTCGACCGGCCAGTGCGTGGTAAAAGGAAGAGAATGGGATGACGCACCAGTTCTTCTGTCAGTTGTGGACGTGACGTATGGTGACAGCCCTCGTCATCGTCTACCACGACCACAACGAGCTCGACTTGGAAGGAAACGTCCAAATCAACCGGCAGTCGCGAGAATCCTCAAGACTAACTGCAAACCTGAATGTATCAGAAAAACGACCCCTCTACTCTACTTCGGGTTTCCGCTCAAACAGCTCTGGTTTTCCAAGATTTTGAGCTGAGACTGAGATATCTGTTATTAGATCGATGTTGGCGACTGGTGTAGCTTGACGCTTGCGTTTGGAAGAAGGGCAATGAGTACGTCTTTTCTTTGCCTTATTATTGACTACTATTTCTGACATTAGTCGCATCATCTTGAGCAGATCTACCGAACAATTACCAGTGTCTTGTTCAATTGGACCATCCAGGACGTCTTGGATATGATTATAATGATGATTGGACAGCAGACGTCCTACAAAAGGCCACACAACTCGGGTAAGGATTCGTTAAATCAATCAGACCCCCATCATGGCGAGGATATCGATCTCGAGACGCATGTTAGGGCTTCCGGTTGGTGCGGCGGAGACTGTTGGGAGCATTGACAATAGACTGTTAAGTATATGGAATTTCTGGTGAGTGTCGGCACTTTCTTTCCATATTTTGCAAATCTCACGGATTCAGTCTACAGTCACCGTGTCTCGTTTCAACATGGAATGCGCCGAGTATTCACCCAAGAAGATCGGCGGCGACGAGACGAACTTTTCGATCATCTGATTTCCTCTCCCCAGGCTCCGGCCAGTAAATACATATCGGCGCTGCACCAACTATCCGCAATATCAGCACACCATCCACGACCGTCGATCATTCACCGATAAATCCCTGTCGCGTCCAAGTCGCTGGGCCGGAAATGCCTCAGCCCGTGGTCGCTTGCCCTTGCCGCACGAAAACGATACTATTGCTGTCACTTCGATACTTGACACTGAACGCTTGCATTCTCTATGGACTTCTAGCCCGCTCCGCGAGAAGCCAGCTCGTCCATGTTGAGTTTTCGCAGTTCGAGCTCTCCGTCCTCTGGGAAATTCAGTAACCACGGGAATATTTCGTTGATTTCGTTGTCTCGATTTCACATCTCATAGACTCTCATAAGTTGCACTGCAGGGATCGTTTACTCTTGGTGAGAACTCTATACACAAAAGGGAATATAGATATTGCGAGGTAAGTATGTGTTTCCCTATCACCTACTATATGTATATCATTCTCATGACCTATCATCATCCTCGCCTTCTAGGTTGCCCGCACGGGGGTACTGCCGGACCTCGTCCATCGTATTGATCGCTCCGGTTGGGTGCGTGGCTCTTGTGACTTGTCGGAGCGTAGCAACATTTGTTGGGCTCATTGCTCAACGATGGCCTATTTCTTGCGTGTAAGCAGCCAGATCGCGAATCGTTCGCTGTGTATCAAGTAACTACGAGACATATTGAATATTTCGTAACTCTTTCATGAACACTTCGAACCGAGACTCCCCTATAGTATCAGTCGTTTCGATCGTTGAGCCACGGGCATCAGCATATGGTACTGGGTAGTTGAAGTCGACTAACAATCGAAGGCCCTCCGCCGCCCTGACTCGAGAAGTAAAGAGTAACGAAAAGGCGAGGATTTTATCGTAACATAAGGACGCACGATAGACGAATTTCTGGCGATCCGCGAGAACCGGTCTCCTTTTGCAGTTTGATTTCGAACGTCTAGCATGACGGACTCTTTCTCAAGGTGGGCCCGGCATATGTATATGATCGCTCATATCCCCCAACCAGGACCAGTACCTTTGATTAACCTTTCAGACTATATGCCGAGAATATCAAAGCCCCGCAACCATTGAATGCCGCGATGGGAAAACAATTTCAATCACCATTAATTGAAATTGTTCTCGTGCCATGTCTCATCAAGTCTAGCTGGTCTTCAAAGCTGTGTATTTGTATGGTGTTCACTTCATGACTTCAAGTTCGAAGCTTAAAACCGCAGATCGAACTGGTAACGCCACTCATGATTTGGAATGATTCACCATTGGCAGGCCACATGTTGCGAAACAATACACTACACCTAATCCACCCGTGCCATTCAACGTCTCACCCGAGCGAAGAACGCCAACGAACAGATTAAGTGGCGTCCAGGCGCATGGTCGCCCGTCACGAGCCCAACCAGAGCCCCTGATCACGAACGTAGAGACACTCGGGAAAACCTGTGGTTCCCGTCAGAAAACGGAGCTCGCCCCGATATAGTCCAGTCGGTAAGATCTGCCCCTCTGCAGCTCCAGTTGGGGTACATCTCGTGGTCTTCCAAAGTCGAAAAGGATGTGGCGCGACAGTTGTACAGCCAACGAAATTCATTTAGGATCTATTAGTGGTATAAAAGCCGGTAAACATCCAAGGAAGAGTGACCACCATGTCTCTCTCAGAACTGACCTCACTCCAACAGACTCTCAATGAAGCCATCAATGTGTACAAGGCCGAATTGGCGGCCCAGAATATTCCTGAGCCATCGCTCAAGACCTCGAAACCTCACCCGACAGACGATAGCACCTACCTCCCGACCCCAGCGATGTATGAAGCACGACGGACGGCTTTGGCAAGTATGGTGAGCGCCGTTGGTTTTTCGGAGAGTCAGACCCTAGCTCACCGAGTTACGTTTGTCTGTCTAGGGTCTAATTAAAACGCTCATTCAGAATCCCCACGACACTCTCCTTGCAATGAGCTGGGCAAGTATTGAGATTTCGAGCGCCCGTTTGGCTGCCGAGATCGGTTTGGCCAGTGTGTTGGGGGAGTCGGAAGAAGGTTTGAGCATCAAAGATATCGAGGAAAAGACGGGCATTAACGGACTTAAAATTGGTGTGTATCAAGTTATCCATCCCTACGAGACCCTCAACTGTCAGTCCAGAACGTGTCTTGAGACTCCTCGTCAATCAAGGATGGTTCCGGGAGACGAAACCGGGATACTTTGCCAACAACAGGACCAGTAATCTCATCAAGCGGGACCAGCCCGGATATCACCTCTTGACTTACATGTAAGTACAACCCTACGTTTGTCCAGTTGTCTAATTCCCTGATCGTCATTAGGAACGAACTATTTCACAAGACTTCCTTTACCTTACCCGCAATGCTTACACATCCGGATCCTGAGTGGCGAAACGGAGAGAGCCCAACAAAGACGGCATTCCAGTTATACTACAAAACCGATCTTCCGTTCATCGGTGAGGTTAGTTGGCTGACAAGGCATCCCGAGGAAGCTACTGGTTTTGCACTGGCGTCGGTATCATTGGCCTTGTTCTTGAGTATGAACTAACTTGCGTACTAGGATGGGTGGTTTAGCTCCAACATCGGACCCTGGAGTTGTAGCCGACTTCCCCTGGACGGAGATTGCGAAAGGGAAGGAGGCCATTGTTGATGTGGGCGGTGGTCAAGGGACCTTGAGTTGTTCGTTGGCTGCCAGATATCCCGATATCAAACAGTTCAGGACGTCCCCGAGACTCAGCCAGCCGCCGAAAGATACATAGCTTCGAAAGGTCTTGCCGACAGGGTGAAATTCGAGGCACAGGACTTCTTCAAGCCTCAAAAGCGCCGCGGAAAGTACGTGTTTGTGATTCAGCGAGGTATGTAACTTCGTTTGATCAACGCCTGTAATCATTCATCGGAGAGTTTGTAGTCTTGCACGACTGGAGTACGGAGCAAGGAGCTGTTATATTGGGACATCTAAAAGATGCTTCAGAAGAGGTACGCAATGGAATGGGTACTGTGAGCTCTCAGGTGGCACTGACCATGCCTATGTAGAGCTCTATTCTTATTATTGACACTATCATCCAAGACGGAGTCCTCGCGAAATCAGGTCCACCATTATCAGAGTCTCTCTCTACCCAGGCCGATAGCACTTTATACACTCCTGTGTCGCCACCCCCGCTGATACCGTCTGATTTCGGGGAGGCGAGTAGGGTGCAACATCAACTCAATGTCGGCCTAACTGGACTTTGTAATTGTGAGTGTTCAGTGTCTGTGGCGTGTGTTCCTGCGGGTACTGACGTGAGAGAACGTGGATAGCCTTCGAGAGGACTTATCCACAAATGAAAGAGATGGTGGAGTTGAGTGGGATGAAGATCAAGAAAGTTAACCCGACCAGGTGATTCGCAGACTCAATTTTGAGTGCGTCTTGGGCTAACCCTGCTTCACGTTTGTAGGGGATGGGCATCGATCACGGAGGTTGCGACTTTCTAGTTTGTGGAAAAACATGGGACCAGTGGCCAAAACCGGTGGTCGTTTGAGCATCATCTAATTGAGATTTGAGATTTGGTGATCATGTCAATGATTCCTTTTGTCATCAATGTTGAACCTTGTTGGTAGCTACTTGATTGACAATCGAGAAAACCATATAATAGTAAAGGAAATTGAGAGGCTCACCGCAAGTGACACGTGAGTGAAGACAGGATTTAGCCTGATCTCCACTGTGGAGGAAGGCAGACTGGTGGTAATACAGACTGGAGAGCCAGGCATCACTAATTCTATGGTGCCAAAAGGGATGGATATGAGAGGTTCTCAGATTATGGTCACACTGTTGAGTGTCTAAATTGCCGAGGTGGGTTTCTGTTGTGAGTCTAGGACTGTACTCACATGTGAAATGCCATACAGTTACAAAGCTGTTTCACCTGCGTAAGACTCCGCTCTCATTGTAATCATTCCTGAGATCACCTGCTTGCAAAGCCTCATGGACTTGAGGATCCCACAGCACTGCACTTGCCAACCATCATCCATTTGAACTACCAACTGATTGTTGTGGCAATTTACATGATCACTGACTCTTGAGTCTTGGAATACTGCAGTTTCATGCCTTACTTTCTTATGACTAGGGCCTGTCATACATCTTTGGCTATCACAATTGCAAACATAGTGACAAGTGGCAAAGCAAAGGTAGAGGGAGAGGATGGATGTTCAAAGGAGAACTCACTGTAGAGCCAGCATGACACCTAGCACAGTGGACTACTACATTACTACAACTACTACTTACCAGGGTAGTTGAGAGAGTTATAGAGGCAAGACATAGAAGCTCAAGCACACTGTAGATTCAGGTAGAGAACTATGAGCTTATATACATGTAGGATACATGTCATGATCACATCAGTTAGCATAATAAAACAACAGACTCACCTGACTGTGTTCAGAATTACAAGCCCCATAAAATTTTTGATGCCCACCTGAACCATTTCTCTGTTTGCCCAAAATATCTGAGGGTTTAACCCTGCATCTTTGGCAAGGCAAGACTTGAGTTCTATCCGCTGCTGTACCTGTGCATGTCAACGCTGGGTACAGGCAGTGTTTACCACCACTGCCGTAGTGCCTGCTTTTAGCACACTTAATTTAAGTGTAATTTTATGAGATTTATGGAACTTCAGAAGGAAGTTTTGAAGTATAATGAGTACTAGTGTGAGCCCGCACAGCTAGTAAAAGGTCCAGAGCTAGCACTAGAGAGGAAAGAAACAAAGGTCAAGTCTTACCAGTCCCTGAAACCTGTAGGGGTTGCACTGTTCTGCAACTTGGAAACATTGACTAGCCTCTGTAATCAGAACAAGGGAGGATTATAAGAGCAAGGACTGAACCAACAGAAGGATTAGAAGACCCACTATATGACTCCAGGATAGAGTCAAAGCATCTTACTAAGAAATAAAGGAACTATAATGAACTTAGGAGGTTCAGTCGAAGAACAATAGAAGAAAGGCTGAGCCTAGTAGAGTTCAGATTTGATATGAAGGAATAGATACAAGAACAAGTATGCTAGTAAAGATGGACAAGTTCATCTATGTCACAATTCCTCCTATCTTCCCCTGACAAGCGCCCACATCCACTTTGAGCACTAAACCATCAACCCAACTCACCTTCTTTCCCCAAATGTCTGACTCAACTCCATGACTTGAACGGGCCGATTCATACTCATCTATCACGGCTCAGCAGGCCTATTATCATCCATGACTCACTATCTGTGACTCAATGGCCCGACTCACAATCCCAGAACCATCCATCCCTCCCTCCCCCCAACTGACTTGTATGGACACTTCATGACTCACTCTGACCTGCAACCTAGTATAAAAGACCTACCCTGTACAGTATGATTCCTTAGCTTAACCACTTGGTCAATCCATAGTGAACACAGCAGAACAAACTTGATTGAGTGACTTGAGGGGCAACTGCAGTTGCCTTCCTGACACTTGGTTATGCTCTTTTACCCTTACCTCACTTTCGAACTGACCAAGAACACCGAACCCCCAAACAACGACCATACTGGCGTCCCAGAACCCTCAAATTGGGTTCATATACAAACTGGAACCCAGCAGACACCAAGAATACTTCTACCCAACTCGATTTACCAGACCTGACAAAACCACAACCCCCAGACTCAAATCCTTCGTCTCAAAGACTGTCCTAGAGGACCCTCAATATCTGCATAACAAGTGGCTATGAGTACATTACACCATTTGGTGGAACAAAAGACCAACATACAACACACATCACGGTGAATACGTCCTTATCCAAATTGTCCATATGATTTCCATCATGATATTGCTGTACTTGACATCTCTTGATTGTTCCATCAGTTTCTACCTGTCTCCTTTGATATTCCTTGATGTTCTACAATGTTCTTTCATTATTCCTTATTCGCTCCCATGACTCAGTATGCTGTACCTTGACATATATACTCATGGACACCTGTAGATAGATTCCCTAGTCTGACAACTTTGTCTCACATTGCTTGTACCCAGCATGTACTGTGTAGCAAGTGTCCTACTCACTATCTATTCATCTGACTTTGACCTCCTGACCCAGAAGATGGCCTGAGGGGCTTCAGACTTAGTCCTGTTCTTGACAGTCCCACTCCTGACTCTCCTGCCTCCCCTACACTGACCATCACCGACGATGCCATCTCTGTTGCTGCCAGAGCACTTGCCGCCCTCACCACTAAACAGAATGCTGCCCTTGCCTCCATTTTCTCAAAGGAGGATTTTTGACTCACTCCCCTGTGTCACGATTCCTCCTATTTTTCCCTAACAAGTGCCCAAATCCACATTGAGCGCTAAACCATCAACTCAACTCACCTTGTTTCCCAAAACGTCTGACTCAACTCCATGACTCAAACGGGCCAACTCAGAGGGCCTACTACCGTCTGCGACTCGCTATCTGTGACTCAGCAGCCCGACTCACAATCCCAGAACCATCCATCCCTGACTCCTCCCCGCCAACTCGTACGGACAATTGATGACTCATTCTGACCTGTAGCTTGGTATAAAAGACCTACCTTGTACAGTATGTTTCCTTAGCTTAACCACTTGGTCAATCCATAGTGAACACAGCAGAACAGACTTGATTAAGTGACTTGAGGGGCAACTGCAGTCACCTTCCCGACACCCTGCTGCATTGCCAGGTGGAGGTGAAGATACATGTATCAGTAACTTGCCCACTCAATACATGCCTCTTATCACCATGAAACTGAGTGATATAAGGATTCCATCACTTACACGGAACGAACAAACTCCATCAATCGTTGTTGCAGTAGAGTTTGTTGGGAGAGTTACAGGACAAAAAGTCAACGCAAAGGCCCTTCTCAACAGCAGAGCAGAAGGAATCTTCATCAATACATGATTTGCAAGAGAAAATGTTTTCACCCTTATGAGACTACTGGAGGTAATTCCCATCAGAAACATTGACAGCAGTGCAAATACTCTGGGATGGATCAGACATTCCACCAGACAACGAACCCGGGTATACTCAGAAGACCAAAGTTCACACCACACCAAATGGGCCGAATTCTACATCGCTGACATTGGGGATAGTGATGTGATTTTAGGGACTGACTGGCTAAAGAAATACAACCCCAAAATCAACTGGAACGAGGAACTTGTTGAAATGACAAGATGCCCCCCTGATTGCAATATAAAGGGGATTGCCCCAAAGATTGAATCTGAGGCAAGGATTAAGGCGAAGGGGGATACCCCAGCCAGTGGAAAAGATAGTGGGAAGCAGACAACCAGTCAAACATTGCCGAATGGAAAGACCACTCCCTAATAGATTATTTACAGAAGATGATGAAGAACACCTGGAAGTACCTGGGGAATGGACAGCCAGAACAATTGCCTCCCTGTTTGCAAAGACAGAGGACAATGAAGAGTGGGAAGATATCAGTGAAATACCTGCAATGATTCAAGTGACATTTACTCAATCACAAAGGTTAGCTGAAGCCCAACCCACCAAAGAACCCAGGAGAACAAAGGAAGATCTTGTTTCTGTTCAATACCACAACTACGTATTGGTATTCAACAAGAAAATTGCAGAACAACTGCCAGAACAAGGGGAATGGGATCATGCCATTGACCTGGAACCAGAATTAAAGCCACAACCAAGCAAAGGGTATCAAATGTCACCAACAGAAAGAGAACACCTCGACAAGTTCATCGACGAAGAATTAAGGAAAAGATACATCAGAAACTCCAAATCGCCAAATTCAAGTCCGTTGTTCTTTGTGAAAAAGAAAGATGGAAGTCTACGACCAGTACAGAACTATCAACAACTTAATGAGGGAACAATAAAGAGCACCTACCCACTTTCTTCTCAAAAATTGACCTTTGACAAGGTTACAATAATGTCTGCATTAACGAGTAAGACAAATGGAAAGCAGCATTTTGCACTGACTGAGGTCTCTTTGAGCCCACAGTAATGTACTTTGGCCTCACCAACTCCCCTGCCATGTTCCAAGCAATGATGAACTCAATGTTCAAAGACCTAATCGACAAAGGAAAGGTAGTTATCTATATGGACAACATCCTCATATTCACCAATACTCTGAATGAACACCACAAACTGGTAAAGAAGATCCTCCAACAACTGCGTGACAAAGACCTTTACGCTAAGCCAGAGAAATGTGCCTTTGAACAAGAATCAGTGGAATTCCTGGGACTCATTGTTTCACACAACACACTTGCCATGGATCCAGTAAAGGTGGCAGGAGTAGCAGAATGGCCGACCCTGAGAACAGTTGAGGAAACCCAGGCGTTTCTAGGATTTGGGAACTTCTATCAATGATACATTAAAGGATTCTCAAGAAGAGCCCGACCTCTCTTCGAACTCACCAAGAAGGAACAGCCTTGGGAGTGGACAGCCAATTGCAAAAAGGCATTTGAGGACCTGAAACAAGCATTCATCTCATCACCAGTCCTAATCATGCCCGACACCATGGTAATCTCCTGTAGGTTTTCTTAAGGTTTGGGCATTCTTCTTAAGTGCAGCTTAAGGAGAAATCTTAAGTCAGCATTGAGTCAAGCTATGCCTGCCGAAGGTCTGGAAAATTATTTGTCAGACCTGGCAAGACCAAGATTCAAACACACAGCCTTGTTGGTAGGGCACAATTATCACTGATACATGTGCTATCCAACTAGACCACAGGAGCTTATACATAGCTAGGGAGGTACCACAATATATACCCATCATCACCTGCATAACTTAACACATTTTACGAGTTATAAGCCCTTCCCAATCACCTCAAACTTAATTACAGACCCTTATCTCTAAAATTACAGACATTTAATTGATAATTGAATTAAAAATTTTAGAGATAATGGAAAAGGACTTATAACTTGTAGAATGTGCTAAGTTGTGCAGGTGATGATGGGTATATATTGTGGTACCTCCCTAGCTATGTATAAGCTCCTGGTCTAGTTGGATAGCAAATGTATCAGTGATAATTGTGCCCTACCAACAAGGCTGTGTGTTTGAATCTTGGTCTTGCCAGGTCTGACAAATGTTTTTCCAGACCTTTGGCAGGCATAGCTTGACTCAAGGCTGACTTAAGATTTTGACTTAAGTCGCACTTAAGAAGTATGCCCAAACCTTGAGCAAAGCTAACGGTAGATTAGACACCACAAAACCCTTCTGAGTAGAAGTTGACACATTGAACTGTTACGAATTGCCCCACTGTTCCTCCTGTTTCCTTGGTCCCCTGATTATTTTCCTTGATTTCCCTTAAATTCCACTTCATTCCATGTCCCCAGTATTGCATTATGGCTTCCTTGATGTTCCAGACCATTCCGGATCATTCCATACCTTGTGTTCATCATTTCATATGATTTCCATCATGATATTGCTGTACTTGACATCCCTTGATTGTTCCATCAGTTTCTACCTGTCTCCTTTGATATTCCTTGATGTTCTACAATGTTCTTTCATTATTCCTTATTAGGATTCGTTTCCATGACTCAGTATGCTGTACCTTGACATATATACTCATGGACACCTGTAGATAGATTCCCTAGTCTGACAACTTTGTCTCACATTGCTTGTACCCAGCATGTACTGTGTAGCAAGTGTCCTACTCATTATCTATTGATTCTACTTCGACTTCCTGACCTAGAAGATGGCCTGAGGGGCATTAGACCTAGTCCTGTTCTTGACACAAACTATGCCACCGGTGGAATCCTGTTCCAGCAAGTAAAAGACAAAAAGTGGCACCTGGTTGTGTATCCCCTATCTTGTAAGTATAGTTGTCTGGATACAGGTTGATATTGTAGAACTCTATGAACAAAGTTCAGTAGAGCATTAAGAAAGAAGGAGAGGTACTCACAGAATAAGGCATTCTGGAAGTGCTCGAGGATGTTGTGCAAACTCATAGAGGATTTGGAGCAAAAGTAAGCAAGGACTGAGAGGTACACCCTTGGTCTTCACCTACTTCTGAACCAGAAGAACAGAAGAATAAAATTATTTTGGAAGTTGAGGTGTTGCTACAGTGAAAGCTGTTTGAGGTTCGGTATCCAAGTGATTGAGATGTGATTAAAGAACCTTACTGCACTACCTTTCCTCTGGAAATGAGCCTACAATACTGGAAGGGGTTCAGGATAAACAAACTATACTTCAGAAGTTACCTGGACGCTAGGGAGCACTTAGAATGAAGGGGACTCTTGCACTAAGAGGAAGGGACTTAAGAATCAAGCACCAGAATAATCATGCCAGTACCTGGGATCCACAAGGACTGTGTTGCAGAGTCAGATGGCCGACTCGGAGAATCCCTACATTTCCTTTTATCTTTTTCATTTGTTTTCACTTACCCTTTCTAATTTCTTGTAGAGCTACCAACACACTTCCATACTTACAGTGAAGGTCCATTCCTCACCAGACTCTGGTTCAGCCTCACTTCCAGTGCACGCGCCACTGTCGGGACCTCGTCCACCCCGTACACGTAAAGAGACCTTGTCAACCTTGCAAATAGCTGCTGCATGTTAGGAGACTGAACCTTGAGCTGGTAGGAATGTATCCTAGCCCAACGTTGCACTTGCATGGCCTCTTGCATCTTTACATCTTATCAGCTCCTTATCATTCCTGATTTGGTAGTGTTAAGTACCTATTTGTCTCATCTGTTTGCTCTCGTTGTAGTCTTCTTTACTTCACACGCACGGACCTCACTGTCATGTAGCTGTCGGTCTGCTTGTCGAATGATTACCTCCTTTTCTTCCTTTCCCCCATCTCAGAGCCAGAGCAGAGCCCTTGAACAGAGCCTATCGTGCAAGATCCATGAACACCAGAGCCTCTTCAACCTTTTTCTTAGACTTATACACCTCTCCGCTACTCTCCTTTCTGTTAGATTCTGCCATCAGATCACTCCACGCAACGTACACGTTCCTGCGGCGTGTGTATCCTTTTACGTTTCACTCCCTCGTGTCTCTCCCTCTCTCTTTTGATTTAGTTCATCCATCCTTTATTCCATATTGTTCTCCAATCCTCCTCCCTCTCCTACCTCTACTACGTCAGATTGTCGACTGGTCATCTCTCATACCTTTTCCCCAGCAAATGCTATCTCCCTGCTGCAACTGTCAGAAATTTGATGAGATAAACTTCAGGGTAGGTATTAGCCACTTTGAACCACTCGCACAAACTAGGGGAGTACCCAATATTATAGTTGTTGGGAAGCTACAAGACAGAGTGTTTCAATACAGCCTACAGACTACAGAGAGACTGAACTTCAGATGCAGATGTACAGTACTTCTGAAGGAAGGACCAACATGAGTCATGGACAAAAGCAGATAGGATAATAGATCCACCAGCTGTGGCTGGGCAGAGGGAAACAAAATCCACCAAATAGTGCAATACAAAGATCTTCCAAAGCAAATATTGAAATGTTGACTTTGGATCCAAGATGCATAGAGTAATACAAACCCTCTGAGGTAAATACCAAAGAAGGTAGTTCTAGGTAGAAAGCAGATGTATATTCACAATTTGGGTATATAAGAACTGGGGTTTTCCTTAAGGATCCCCAGGCAATTCATACTATTTTACAAGGAAAGCAACTGATGCCACTGAATGGCTGAGGAAGTCTGGGTGAACAGTATCTACAAGGCTCCAAAAGCAAAAACGTGATTGGTGGCATGCTCTAGGGTCTTTGGATTAGCTTCTGGAGAGACATTAGAACAGAATGGAATGATTTGTTGAACTTCAGAACTGGACTAGTTTGACTTAAATATTGACCCAGCATAGTTAAATGCACAGTAAGATGAACATAAACCTCACATTTGACTATAAGAGAATCCTTGAGTTCTTGAGGATGCTTGCTAGAGGTGATAACTGAGTAGATTGTCCTAACGCTTCAAGACTAAAGTCTCCAGCTTTATACATGAGTCCTCAGGTATATACAAGTCATAGTACATAGGTAAGTGAGAATATAGCTTATGGTTGAGATAGCAAATAAAGACATAGTAGTAAGCATAACTGCTAGAAGAGCAGAGTGAGTAAGTATGCATAGTCATACAGGCTTTCTGTCTAAGTAATCTAGGGAGAAAGCTCAGTCAGCTTTGGATGCTATTGGCTACAAAGCTGAACCTTGTTACAAACTAAAGAGATATGGTGTGCCTACAGAGTACCTACGGGATTCCATATAGTATCTTTCATACAAACACAAGTGTCATATAGAAAAAGATCCATAGATAATAAACATAAACAACACATCGCTATTTTGTATCACATGTATATCACATGTTCAACATTAAAAACTTATTCAACTTATCTGGTATCCAGCTAGACCAATTGGAAAGGCTAGTTGAACCTCCAAAGCATAGGGCTAAGGAGTTCATTCTATTGACTGATTGGCAAGGTCTTTCATTTGGGTGGACCACTTGGGGTCATTATTTTTACTTGGGTACTTGAAAATTGGGTATTCTGAACGATTGTGGGTTCTTCTGCAGTTGGAATGAACTTCTGTGGCACACAAACACACCTCGCTCTTCACATTTCTGAGCTTACACAGCGGGCAAAATCCGGATCAGTGGCAGTCCACTGCCTTAAGTTCAGTGGAGAGGCAGTGGACCCTTAAGTGGACACTTGTTTGTCACAGCCAGCCCGGCTTATCAAGACCCGGGTAGTACAGATTGCTGATCGCATGGATAGCGAGGCTTTGGAGGAGGCAGCAACCACCTATGGTGCAATGATGGGCGAGGATGGCAGTTAAAGCCAACTGGTGAAGACCCAAGCAAAGATTGAGACCTTCTATATTCTACTTTTCCCTCCAGTTCGTACTTCTCGCCTCCCTTGACTCGTTATGGTGATACCCATAGTCTACGGCAATAACAAACGCTGATTCGGCACCTAGTATCCAACAACCTCAACCTTGGCTTCTCGATGCCTCACTAATGCACCAGATGACCCATAATCCTTGTGTCCATCTCTTTGATAGAAGACCATATACCCTCGCCATCTCCCCGTTCATTTCATGTTTCTCCCTCTTCATGACTGCGGGCTGGGTTACTTTGCGAGGTCAATGCCTTTCCTCAACTTGTTTCTTTGGCATCACAATCCACTGATGGCGCTCAGTCATTCATTCTCTCGGGAAGACCTGCCCCCCTACGACGAAAGGCTACGCTGAGATCCGAGAGATTAACTCACTCAGAGAACTAGGCTGAGGTCATGTCCTATGTTGGTGACGAGGCAGTTGGATGTGTTCTTGTGGGATTTGTGACATTTGGCAGGGCAGGAGCACGCAGGATGGTTCAGGACGGTCAATGTGATGAGAGTTGACTGTTGTAGTAGCCTGCCAGGGCTGGTCATCCATCCATCTGTCCTTGCAAGCACTCAACACCCTGGTGTTATGGTGCTTGATGAATTTTGTGCTTGTTGGGACGGAGAGCATGAGAGAAAAAGTGAATGGAGAAGGAGGCTGGGTGTTAATCATTCCAGCATCTGATTCGTCCCAGGTGAGTTTCTGATCCAGCTCATGTTGGTGATGTTACAAATTGCCCCACTGTTCCTCTTGTTTCCTTGGTTACCTGATTATTTCCCTTGATTTCCCTTTGATTCCACTTCGTTCCATGTCTCCAGTACTGTATTATGACTTCCTTGATGTTCCAGACCATTCCAGATCATTCCATACCTTGTATTCATCATTCCATATCATTCCCATCATGATATTGCTGTACTTGACATCCCTTGATTGTTCCATCAGTTTCTACCTGTCTCCCTTGATATTCTTTGATGTTTTAAAATGTTCTTTCATCTTACTATACTTGGATTGGTTTCCATGACTCAGAATGCTGTACTATTGTCATATATACTCATGGACACCTGTAGATAGTTCCCCAGCTTGTCCACTTCGTCTCCACACCCAGTACCTAGTGCTAGATGTTCTGTGCAATGCCACTGCTTCTACCCTTGACCTCTTGACCCAGATGAGGTGGCCTGAGAGGCTTTAGACCTTAGCCTTGTTCTTGACAGGCGAAGGGCTCATACATCATTGATTGAGAACTCCCAGTATTGACAACACGCTGGTTGAGGTTTGAGGCTTTGCTAGCACTTGCCATACGAGAACACTCACACCTTCACATTGAATTCCAGATTTTCAAGCATCACACTGGATGCAAAATAGCATATTAGCAGCAGAATGATTTAAGGAATATACAAGGATTATCTTTTGAAAACTTTAGAGAAACAAAAATATTTTTGTAAGAAAATATGCAAAGATTATATTTGGCATCTTGCAACTAAAACCTAATGTCATGGTTATTTCATTCAAGAGTTGTCAAACATATTCCTTTCATATTTTTCTAGCAGAATTATTTTCAGTTTTCTAAAGTTCTCAACAGATGATCCTTACATATCTCTTAAATAGTTCTGCTGCCAATATGCTATCTTGCATCCAGTGTCAAGGTTCCAACCTTCTGTGCTCTCCTGTGTCAATGTAGGACCTAGTGAACTCAAAACCAACACAGGCCAACTTATGTCCATCCATGGTTATGGTTCTCAGATTTGGATGCCCCCATCCATTTGCCATTGAGGACTTATGTGCTGTTTGCACATTGTCACTGGGTGTCGGGTTTCGACTAGTAAGTCAACCTATTTCCGAAGGTTTTTCCAGGCAGGACCGGAAATTATTGTCATAGAAGATGCCTGTCTGTTGATTCGATTACATGCACATATATACAGCTTATAGGTACGATAGCGTGTTGGGGTCATCATCATTGTCATCATCTGTGTATTCGGGACTGTTCTTGTTCTTACAAAACTGTCGTACATTGGGTGTCCTTACTCCGGCCGTCTTTTTATCTTTGTCCTTCTATTCTTTTACTCTTACCCATTGTTAGGGGTTACTAACGATTAGATGAGTGTCCAATTGGGATGAGAAAGAGTGACAGAGACATACCAATAATGGATAGTTTCAGATTCACAGCCAACTGTTTTGGAGCCTCCATGCAAGTCGCAAGCCCAGATGCAGACTATGTACGCACAAAAAATGTTTGTACTCGTGGCAATGATGTTGAATAGGGCTTGGAGATGTATACGGGTAGAGCCAGGATTGTTGACCGAGAGACGCTGTCGCAGAGCCAGATGGCTCTCTCATAGAAAAACTTCAGTATGTTCCTTTTATTTCTCTCTCTCTTTCTCTCTCTTTTCGATTCCATCATTCCCCTACTGCTTTCCTCTTCTTAGTTTACGGTGATACCCCTTCGGACTCGACAGAAACACCTTCGGACACGTTGAGGACCAAGTGCCGCTTGCGGGGCTTAGCCCACCCCGTCTGCGCAGCGAGATTGGTCACCTCCAAATAGCACCACTCATGTGAGTTGAAGGTGCACGTCAACGAGGTGGTGGTTTAGCCAAAACTTTGCACTTGCACGGACTACTTTCGCTACGTACCTATGACGTGCTCGAGCTAGGATTACCGTATATAGATAAAAACCTCTGTTTTCACCTCGCACGGACCATCCTCCAAACATATAAATAGCCGTATGTTTTCACCAGAAATGCATTCCATCTTTCTCCCACTTTTGCGCCCGAGCCCGAGCCTCTAACTACTCTCTGAGCCTTTCTCAATCCTTCATAACTCTCACTTTGATCGACGCCTTGTCGATTTAGCGCCCACTGTTCCTGTCAAATCATTGATCTCGGACTTTTCGGACTATGTCACTCCCTCCGTATCTCTGTTGCCTCCGTCATCGCTTCACAGCTTTGACTTCTCCTTCCACCTCAACATTACCAACACGATCTTGGAGATAAGATCGTGTCCCTCAAGATATTTCAAACTAATTATATTTCGTCATTGTCTCGACCTATTCGTCCCTACTGATCTATTCTATCAGTAACTCAGATCATTCTACGATAACACATAGCTGGGGAAACAGGTTTTGGGGGGCCAATGTCAATACCTAGGATACTATATAGATATTGGGTAATGGGAAGTAAGGTTGCCAGGAAGTTCATGATCTGCCTGACCCAGCTTCCCACATTGGCAGCCGGCTCGACAACGCCAGCACTGCTGAGCACGTCCACCCGGTAAATGTTCAACCTCATCCAAGGTTTTCTATTCCCAATCATTATCCTATATGCACTCATGTAGGCATGATTCTGTCATGAAGTGCCGCTTTTCCCCTATCTTTTCCTTTCTTAGCGCCCATTCCCCTTTCAGCACCTGTTTGTCACTTTGACGCCCATTTGTTACTTTGACGCCTACCAGATACCCGGCTCCCCTCTCTTCATCATTCCCATCATTTCCTTCCTCATCCTTGTTCTTTCACATTGTCTTCACAACCCATCTTATCCATTGTTTCCTTTGTTCTCCTTGTTCTTTTATACACAACAGTTACTCGTTCCGGACTCGTTCTTATTCCATACCTGGACTGCTATTTCTCTTTCCTTATTCCCTATTATCTTTCTTTATTCTCTTGCGACTCATATTCCAGTATATAAGCTAGGCAGTTTACACCTGGTCCCTCATCTTGACCTCTTGTCATTGGGACCAGGTGAGTAGTTAATTCTGTTTCTCCTTACCTGCAATATATCTAACTTGTCATTGGGACCAGTTCTTTACTTGCCCTTGCTAGTGTTACCAACAGCTCAGCTCAAGCCGCAGCTTGAGCTGAGCCAAGCTGAGCTGATCTGAGCTGCTCAGCGAGAACGGCTCAGTGCAAGCCGTTTTACGGGAGCGGCTCTGAGCTGGCTTGGGATCAGCTCAGCTGGTTTGAGCTGCCCAATTTCTTTTGAAATGTTTTAAAAGCTTTAATTGAGCACCTTCCAGCCAGAAATGCTGCACAGGTTCCTGATAACGAGGCATGTGTTCTTGGGACCCTGTCATCAAGGTGAGTCACTATTTATTTTTATGTACCTTTTTGATTATCTGTCAGATACAGACAAGCGGGAGTGCGTTAGGAAGCCCTAAACAAGGGCTTTATAACGCGCCCCTCACCAAAAAAATACATTCATGGGGTCCCGAGAACAACACATTTTATTCTCAGGACCCTGTCCTCAAGGCTCACAAACTGTTTGTAATGTAAGTTTTTTGTTATTCATTTCATGTAGACGATAGGTGGCGCGTTGGAAAGCCCTGAATGAGGGTTTTTCAACGCGCCCCTCACCAGGAAAATCCATCTATGGGGTCCCGAGAACAGCACATTTTGTTCCCGGGACCCTGTCTTCAAGGCTAAACATTGTTTTTGATATGAGTTTTTCGTTAGTGATCACATACAAACAAGTGGGTGTGTGTGAAAGAGCCCCAAATAAGGGCTTTCCAACGCGCCCCGCACCACAAACATCGGTCTATAGGGTCCCGAGAACAACACATTTTTGTTCTCGGGACCCTGTCCTCAAGGCTTACACTGCTTTTGATGTAAGTTTTTCATTATTTATGATATACACACAGGTAGAGGTGTGTTAAAAAGCCCTGAACAAGGGCTTTCTAACATGCCCCTTACAAAGGAAATCCATCCATGGGGTCCCAAGAACAACACATTTTGTTCTCGAGAGTCGGGACCCTGTCTAAAATTGATATTGATTACCTACAAACAAGTAATGGCACATTAGGAAGCCCTGAATGAGGGCCTTCTAACGTGACCCTAACTAAGGAAATTGCTCCATGGGGTCCCGAGAATGAGACACTTCTGTTCTCGGGGCCTGGCCACTATTTTTTCGAGGTAGTTTTTTTTCGAGCTTGAGCTGTGGTTTAGCCGGTTTGAGCAGCTTAGGAAGCCGAGCCACATGCTGTCACCAGCTCGTGGAGCCGCGGCTTGGTTTGAGCCACAGCTTTTGAGCCGGAGCCAAGCTGAGCTAGCTGTTGGCAACACTAGCCCTTGCTCTCTGCCCACTGTCTCTGCCATCTCTGTCATCGTCTCCGTTAGACGACTTCTGCTGCCGCTGTTTCTATATCCGAAGTCTTAGCGTCTAGTGCTTTAGAACAGATTCTCTAGAGTCTGACCATCCAATGCTCATTCAATTGTGCATTTTAACCCTGTCACATGTGTTTCTCCAGTTCTAACAACCGCGGTAATTTTTTCTCTCTGGCATGCACCATGATCACTACTACTAGTACTGGCAAGCATAAAATGAGTCCTGGTGCTGGAATTTCCACAAGTATTCATATTCAGCAATCTGACCTTTGAGCCACAATCAACATTCCCTCAGCCAATATAAATCCTCAAAACTCCTTCACTACGCCTGTCCCAGCAGCCCAAAATGAAGAGAAATTGCTTGTTTTATGAGTTTCTTGGCCCAGGATGGATGGAACTGAGAGATGAAATTAAAAGGTGAGCTCCAGATCGCAAAAAGAAACTACTGCACGCTTACCATTCCAATCAGAACACTAAGTAGAGGTAAACCTTCTCAAATCTAAGACTTACTCACCCTGGTTTTTTAACATTCAGCATTCAAAAAATTTGATCTGCACTCTGACCCATTCATCTTCTGAAAACCAATGCCAAGATAAAGGAGAAAGGTGGGAGATACAGCACAAGGAGATGGAAAGTGTCTTGAACAAAGTCTTGATCAGTTGGATGCAGCTGGCTGAACAGGCAGATTCTTCATCTACAACTGACTGTCTTAAAGCGCTAGACGCTAGGACTCTAGAAACAACGGCGGCGGAAGTCGACTAGCAGAGACGACGACAGAGACGACAGAGGTAGCGAGCAGAGGGCAAGAGCAGGTAGATAACTGGTCCCAACGACAAGTCAGATACA
>JANHQD010002495.1:45603-75241 GCA_024721195.1 Marasmius sp. AFHP31
TCTGGTTCAGGAGCGGGAGTAGGATTTGGGAACGGTAACGGTACTAGTTGTGATCCGTCGTGGAACTGTCGAGCTTGTGGGATCGAATTTAAAGGGTCGGCGTGTGGGCAGGTGTGGAGTTCACAAAGTCTCCAGTTGCAGTTTTCAGGATGACGGTGCCAGTGATGTTGGTCTGCGGGATCAACTGCATGGACGAGATTCGAACAAGGTTTGGAAGCCGTGATGATCTTGCAAGGACAACCCTACCACTGGTTAGGCTGTCAGTGCAATAAGGATCTTGACCTAATGTCTTAAAGCGCTAGACGCTAGGACTCTAGAAACAACGGCGGCGGAAGTCGACTAGCAGAGACGACGACAGAGACGACAGAGGTAGCGAGCAGAGGGCAAGAGCAGGTAGATAACTGGTCCCAACGACAAGTCAGATACATTGCAGATAGAGAAAGACAGAAATAACTACTCACCTGGTCCCAACGACAAGAGGTCAAGATGAGGGACCAGGTGTAAACTACCTAGCTTATATACCCAGTCAGAGGTCTGAGATATGAGTCGTGAACGAATAGGAAAGACAATAAGAAAACAATAAGGAAACAATAGTAGTCAGGCATAAGACAATAACGAGTCCGGAATAAGTAACTAGGAGATGAGAGAAGACAATAAGAACAATAGAATGAATGGGTCGTGAAGAAGGTGTAGAAGACAATAGTGTGAGAAGGAAATATGTGGGAAGGGGGAACGGGCGTCTGGTAGGCGTCAAAGAAACAAGTAAGCGCTGAAAGGGGAATAGGCGCTGAAAAAGGAAAAGATAGGGGGAAAAGCGGCACTTCATGACACTGACTGTGAGTCTCGAGAACACCCTCTCACGGTCAACAAACCACTTACCAAAACATTAAAACAACTCGCTCCAAGTCCAGTATTGAACCATCGAGCTCCAATGCCAGAAAACACTTGCCCGACAGAAGGCTAAATCTGTGGGGGGAAAAGGTCGTGCACTGAGCTTGGTGCGATCCCAGGACTGAAGCTTCAGCACACCTCGGAGTAGAACGCCAGTGTATGCATGTCCTAGTTACATTTGATAGATATGGTTAGACAGTTGTCTGTGTTCAAATGTAAATACTGAGTCTTGATTTTTCAAATTCAGACCTGCTGGCAGAGCCAACTGGCACCCCAAGTGAGTCTACATCCCATTCATTGTTCACCAAGAGTGCTGAGTACCAATGATCGAATGATTCCACCTCTAGTTCAACTTAGCCTAGAAGCTTTTGCTTGTCCAAAAACAACATGCTCCCCAATCCCTCCTCGAATCATACACCACCGAGCGCATCCCCATCATCTCCAACATGCTCAACTTCACAACCAACCTCATGCATCAGGCTTTCTCCCAAAGCAGCACAACTCTCGGCTTGATGAAAGATAACAAAGGATTCGACATGCGGCAGCTCAGAACCAACTACCATGCCAGCCCAATCATCTTGGATGAGTATTATGAGGGAGCACTGCAGGAATGTGTAGACCCTTACCAAGATGGCTACGATCTGAAAGCCCATACATCATATACTTGTCGCTTAGTCCACTTATCTTATCATAATCCATGATTTCCGTGAACGATCAATTAGTGCAAGATCGAGGTATGATAAGATAACATGATCATCAGAACCTGGGTTCGCTTGTGTGGAAATGGTTGTCCACTGACCTGGGTTTTGCCCGCTGTGTTATATCCCTCCTACACACCTATACAAACCCTTACACACACATTCTCCATGATTTTGACAAGTGCGGAGCTTCAGTTAGTTCATAGAAGAACTTCTTGTATTGATTTTATCAACTTCAATACAGTCTGACTATGTGCAGAACCTTTGATCAATGCTGATCCATGTTTCCTGTGCCTTTCAGCTACACTCAGTGTTGGGGAGATTTGGCTATTTTAGTTGGGTTTTATTTAAACCAGCATGTGGCACATCTATACCGTTCTAGGTTACTGATTAGAACCTACTTTGATGGCAAAACAACCCACGTAGATAATTTGGGTCAACACTTCTCAGTCTGTGTTACTTCCAGGAGGAGTTAACTTGACAAACCACCTTCAATCAGGAGATCTCAGGTGTCTCATTGTGCTGTTGAGGACTCCATACATTTGAACCAGTCAGGGTTGCTGTGTTTGGGCTATTGATTTGTATCTTTCCCTATTTAGTTTAACAACACTTTTGGTCCCAAAGAAGGCCTGTTACAGGGCACCTGTGACCAGTTTCTGGGCTTTGTTAAATGTCTATGTGGGTCATACATCTGCTTCTGTCTTGACTGTGAAATTGTTAGCAAACCCAACAATTATGACATGAATGGCTGGTGTGTATGCAGCTGTTCAAAATGGAGCAGAGGGGTGATCTGACAATGCTAGAGATGGTGTTTAAGCAGAAAATATTCTGGCCCTTACACAGAGCTTGCCTTGGGGCAAAAACCAAAACTGGCCTTGCATTACCACACCCTCCCCCCTCTTTGAATGCCTGAGCACTTGATGGCTGTCACGATTCCTCCTATTTCCCCCAGCAAGCGCCCAAACTCACATTGAGCACCAAACCATCATCTCGACTCACCCCATTTCCCCAAATGCCTGACTCAACTCCATGACTTGAGCGGGCCGACTCATACTCATCCATCACGACTCAGCAGGCCTGTTACTGTCTATGACTCACTATCTGTGACTCAGTGGCCCGACTCACAATCCCAGAACCATCCATCCCCGACTCCTCTCCGCCGACTCGTATGGACACTTGATGACTCACTCTGACTTGTAGACCAGTATAAAAGACTTACCTTGTACAGTACGTTTCCTTAGCTTAACCACTTGGTCAATCCATAGTGAACACAGCAGAACAGACTTGATTGAGTGACTTGAGGGGCAACTGCGGTCGCCTTCCTGACAATGGCAACCAAAATTCTCAGCCCTATAGTAGATTTCCTCCCTTGTCCTGGCTTCATAGATCCCTGATGGGAGTTCAGATAAAAGTCTAGGGTTAGTTATCCACAAATTCAACTGCAACTGCCACCATGTTCAGTTCAAATGCACTGAAACACATGAAGAATCATCTGAGTTGTGTGGAATGGAGGAGAAGGATTTGGACAAACTGGAGAGAAGGATAGAGAGAGACAATGCAGAATGAGATCAATTGACAGAAGGACTCGCTCATAGAAGGGTTCTTACTGATTTATCTGATCCACTGGAAGCCATATCAATTGGGAGCTTTATCAGAAAAAGCCAATTGTAACCACCCTCAAGAACACAGCTTGCGTTCTGTGCACACATTACTGTAAAGTTCAATTCAATGATTAAATCCTGAAACAGGCAAATAATAATTTTAAATATTCATGAACTTGAGCTAAAATAAATACATCCAAGACATCAGTTCAAAGATTCCCTATACTTTATCATCAGCACCAGGTCCCCCTATTTTTCTTTCTTCTGAACCACTTCCCATAATCCTCTGTTCAGAACCTCCCACTTCCAGTAGCTGTATATGCATATCTTCCTCTTTGCTGTCAACAACCACATCGTTGACTGCAGGCTGCACTCTCTCTTCTTCTATAGCATCCAAAGACGAAACTGAGTTAGAACTTCTCAGAGTCATCTCATTGCCATGATTCTCTTCTCTTCCATTCACTTCCCAACTACTTATAGAGCCTTCTTGCAGGGTTCCAGCTTGTGGAACATCCTCTTGTATGGAGGGGTGAACATTGGTGGGGAGGATTGAGAGACTCTCATGAGAAATGTCCTTGAAGTGGTCTGGTGGCAAGTCTGGTCGAGCTATTTTAACCTGCTCCATAGCTTCATGCCATGCTATCCGGCTTTCCTCATCAAGCCAACTGTATAGGCGCCAATCCTCTGCCAGCTGATTATTCACCACAGTTATTAGCTCCAGTCCTGCTGAAGACAACAGAAGTGGAGAAACCTTGGAGATATCAGGATGGGTGTTTAAGTGGGTAGTAGACTGTGGATAGTTGTTGATATGTTCTGACAGAATTTGGACAAGTGCTTCCTTTTGAGATTGATTTTCATTTCCCCAATCAATGCGGAAGGAGTCCAGATAGCAAAAATTAGTTGCAGGGCTGGTAGGAGATAGCCTGCTCAAGCTTTCCTTGAGTTTTGATAGTCGGGGTGCAAAAGATGGAGGAAGAAGCTTGAAGTGACCTTCAGGCAACCTGTGAACACGGTGTACAATATCCATTGCCTTCACCCAATGTTCATCAATATCCCAGGAGCCTGTTCTGTCATTTGCCCTTGTCTTGAGGATACCATCATGAATTTTGTGGAGAAATTCATGGCCAGCATCTGACTCAACAAAAGGAGAAGTTGAGGTTGCTGTGGGTACCTCAGGGGCATAATTTGGAGAACAAGCGATAATATGGGGTGCCAAATCCTCCATCAACCCAGCTAAGTAGCCACGCTGAACTGCTGGATCCTCCACCATTTGCATGTAAAGTTCCCAAAGGCAAGAAAAGAGTTGATGATGTTTTAGGCCTTGATCAATACTACTGAATGGGACAAGTAGGATCTGTGGCCTGGGAGAATGTTGAAAATGGTTGGATATGTGGTGATCATTAATTGACACATGCACCCAATGGAGAAGCCGGTGGAACTTGTCTGTTGCTCTAAAGTAGTCAAGACACTCCTGCTTCACAGATGATATGTGTCGTTGAATCCCAGAATTGTTGGGACCAAGTCTGAGTGCTTCTTCTATGTCACCATCAGTCCACTCCCTATCTGGGAGAAAGAACCATTGGTCAAGAACAGCAGGCATAACAAGGTGCTTTGGTATGGTAGACAAGATGTTCCTAAGGTGGGGAATCATGCTGGGGCTGTCTCGGAGTTCTGCCACAAGCCACTGGAATGCACTGAGCTCATAGAAAGGAGGGGCAAGTTTTATATTTGAACGCCGGAGAAGTTCAAGGTCAACAGATGACCAACTTGCTAGACCACTCAGTATTTGTTGGAGAAGGATTAACTGGTGGGGAAAGTGGTGGTATATATGGTCAGGGACATAGTCCTTTAACCAAAGAAACCTCAACAAATGGAAAATGGGAGTGGAAATGCAAGATATGAACTTGAAACATTGAAAGGCAGCCCAGGCCTGTGGTGATTTGAGTGGACATGTATATTCCAATGGAGGTAAGGATGTGATGAAGTCAACAGGCAAGTAGTTGGCACACTCCCCAGTATGCATCTTCCTGAGCTTTTGTGTGACCTGCAGAGCTTGGTGGATAATATTGACACTAGGAATGATAGTGGTCCCAATATAGAATAGAGCAGTGACCACAAAAAAAATTGTAGCAATCCCAAATGGAACTGGATGTTGTTTGCGCAGCAACTCCAACAGCCCTGCAAGGAAGAGGAAGAGGGCAAGCTCAAGCAACATGGGAAGGGAAGCAAGAATGGTTGGGACATGCCACTTCTCAAGGCTCTTGTTACGGAGCCACCGAAGTGCGAGTGCCTCAGCTGCAGTGCGGGTGTGAGTATGGCAGCTGTGCTCTCGGAGCCATTGTTTACACAGGAGTGCAAACAGGGCATCAACAAGAGCAATTATGAGGCTGAGGAACCAGAGGACATTGATACAAACAACGGAGGTTGAGACTTCAAATGGCAGGGGATCAGGGGGTGTTGTACCATTAATCTGCTGCCAGGAGAGCTGTCTCAGCAGTGCAACAGTGGTATCTTCTGGTTGTTCTTCCAGCCATTGGTATGACTCAATGGTGAATGCAGTAACAACTGCCGAGAAAAGACCAGCCTGTAATGTTAGACGAAAGTTCAGTACCAACACAACACTGACAGAAGAGCCACGTACAAAGACAAGGAGGGTATCAATATCTTCCTTCCGACCCTTCACAAGCCCATCGTCCAACGAGTCCACTTCCTTCATGACAACTTCCCATGATTTCTCGAGCATAGGCTTCATGCCACCCTACAACCCAGATCAGTGTCTGAACCAATCGAGAGGGGGAATATGTACCGGTTCTGTGGCCATCCGACTCTCATTGCCATCAGGTTTCTCAGTCTTCCTCATCTCGTCCGGCAGGTTCTCCTCCTGTACCCCTGGGGTCTGAGTAAATCATGAGGAAACTGATTGACAGCACGCTAGAACAAACTGGAGCCCTCACCGTTTCCAATGGATTCTTGTTCCTGTCAGAGATGTTGCCACTTGCGGACTTCCTCTCCTTTGTACTTACAACCTCCTGGAAGGTCTTCTGGTGAGAACTGATATGACATGACAAGAGCATCCAAGGGGGCATACCGGGCTTGGCGCATTGTTATGTTCTACCCCTTGCGTGTTTTCCTTTGAGTCCTTGATACCAAAGTGGACGCTTGCAGCCTAGGTCAACACAGTCAGGGCGGAGCATACAAGAATCAATGTCTGCATCACTCACCAGACCAACGGGTCTAGGTACCTTCCTGGCCTCGTTCACAGATTCACCAGTCTTGTCCTTGGACCCAGAGACTGGCTGAATATGAGGAGTTTGATCATCAGTGATGAAGAAGGGTAGGATACAACACTCAGACCCATACCGAGGGAGGACGTTCTGGTGACAGTTGAGGTTTGTCCGATGTTAGCAATTGTGATGGCAAAGTCTACGAGCAAGCGCACAGAGAAAGTAGAGTCAGCGGGCTACGTTGGCGCAGCCAACACCCGAGATCTCACCTGAGTGCGTACAACAGATGATTTCCTCGAGGTGCGAGACCTCTTCCGCACAGGCGGATTCTTTGAAGACATGCTTTTAGGGTTTACAAGTCAACTGTAGGATGAACAGTGTTTTCCAGAGTGTCGGGTGGGTGAGCGAGATTATGGGGGGAGGGAAGAATGGTTTGCAGCAGGCAGTATGGATTCGCCATGCCCACTTCAGACAGACGCAGAGCAGGCATGAGGCCAACACACGCTTTTCCCCAAAAAGATTACTGAAGCTCCCTCGTTAAGACCGCACGTCGGGTATGAGCAATCTTCTTTTCAGCTCCATTCAGTACGCAAAGGAAAGAGACGTCTGCAGGCACGGAGAACGACGAGAATAATTCCCGTACGGAGCTGCGTGCCGAATATGAATGTTTTACTGCGAATACTGATCGACCAACGATTGGAAACGTTAAATGACAGGAGTTAGACCAAGGAGCCGAACTGAACTTCCAGTAAAACATTTAATCCAAACACTGCTGTCGCCAAGTTCTGGATCCATATTAAAGCATCCAGCTTTTCTATGATCTGAAGACAGAGGATTTCGGCGTTTCCGAGTTGGAACTTGGGGCAACGGAACAGAGATGGATTAAATATAGATCAATGAGCAATGGATTCAGAGATCAAGGGAGATGCAAGAAGCGATTTGAACGTATGAGGCACAGCAAAATCCCACCGTGACTTCAACACGTTTGAGGTACTAGGCCAGCATACAAAAGGCTGCCAGCCTTCGGCTGGTAAGCGCCCATCAAAGCTCAGTCATACCGGCTATTTTGTGTCGTGCGGAGACATGTGGATGCCCAGCCCCGTTGGGAGATGGCCGCCAACTCGATTTTGGAGACGTGGATCCCTCCGATTCAGGCAGGCCTTCGGTGGGCGAGCCACTACCGGAACTGAGGTCGAAGACAACTATCAAACTGCAGATTGGAGATGTTTGTTATACCGATTCATATGCTAAAATGGTAGACCTGTCGGTCTACTGTGAAAGAAAGCAGACGCAAAGGGAAGGTGGGAAAATGTAAGTACCTTCGCTAGTATGTATGGCATACGATCCTCCCCTGACCACAGCCACCGTTGAGATCCCCATCATCGAGATCGGCCTCCCGAATCTTGGCTGTCTTCTGAACGAGCCGCCAGGTGGGCCGAAGCCTAGTTTATGACTGCATGCCCAGTTAGAATTGAAATCTGAACTTTACAACGAACGGTATGTGAACGTACAGGTAGATGAGTACCTCCTTGGCAGTTCTTCCGCCTCGCCCAACGTACCATCTTACGATCTCCAATGACTCGGAATAAGATACAGACCACGGACGATGTAAGGATAAATGAACAGCCATCTTTGGTCGGGTTTCAGCTCCTGCGGCGTCCTTCCGTTGCTCTCAGCGATCCAATTTCCGCCAGCGAAGGCATGTTTAGTATCTATCATGAAACCGAGAGAGGAGCATAACACCTACTAAATGCACCTTGAGAAGATAGTGACCGCCTTAAGCATGTCGGGGTTCAGTATAACCTACACCAGCATTGTGCCTCGAGGATACACGCCCTTGCGGAACCATGAGGCTATATCAATCCCGTATATGCCACGTGCTCGCCACAAAGCTTTTGCGTTCGAACGTCCGGAACGTGTATGAACTCGAGAACGCAAAGATGATAAGATTGATGAAGTGATAAGACCCACTTCCGACATTCTCCCTGGAGGTTACTATATCCGTCTTACTATCAATTCTTTCGGACCTCGGTGCTTTTGGATCTATAGGAACTGTAGTGCCAGTCAGTACGCTGTTCAAACAAGAAGGAACAACTCTCACCCCGTATGTACTAGTATTCCTCATCCGCCATATCCATTTTCCGAAGAACGGCTTGTACAAACCTGACCAGACGACAATCGAAGGTAAAGGTCACATCCTTGAGGCTCGTGGTCTGGAGAGCAAATCGTTGCTTGCGGTGATATAGCCGTTCAAACTGTCGATGGAGGTGGTTGAGTGGTTGTAACTCTTCCGGCCGGAGCTCAGGTGAGTCATAGATGTCCCCGCTACTCTGAGGCCTGACGGACTGGGAACAGATCCAGAGAGCAAACATCGATTCGACTGGCCAGTGCGTGGTAAAAGGAAGAGAACGGGGTTATTCGCTCCCGCACCGTGTCCGGGACTGCTGGACGTGACGCATGGTGACAACGTGACAGCCTTCGTCAGCCTCAACCACGACGAGCTCGACTTTCAAGGAAACCTCCAAAGCAACAGCGCAAATCCTCAAGACCAAATGCAAATGTCAATATAGCGGAAATCCGACCACACTATTATATCTCAGGTTCCTCAATCCGCCGAGGTTTTTTAGCTGAGACTGGGATGTCATTAGATTGACTTTGACGACTGGTAGTTGTGTTTGGAAGAAGGGCAATGGGTACGTCTCCTTTTTGCCTTATGGTTGGCTACCGTGTCTGATACCAGTCACATCATTTTGAGCGGATCTACCAAACGACTACCAGTGTCTTGTTTAACCGACCCTTCAGGACGTCTTGGATGCCATTATCATGGTGATTGGATAGCGGACGTCCCACAAATGACCACAAAAATCGTTAAACCAACCAGACCTACCATCATGGCGAGGATAACGATCTTGAGACGCGTGGTAGGGCTGTCGGTCGGTACGGCGGAGACTCGGAATTTTTGGTGAGTGTCAGCACTTTCTTTCCATCTTCCCGCAAATCTCACGGAGTCGGTCTAAAGTCAGAATATCTCGTTGCGACATGGAATGCGCTGAATATTGAACCAGGAAGATCGGCGACAACGCAACAACCCCTTCGATCCTTCGTTTTTTTACCCGCGGGTCCGGCCAACAAAGGCATATCGGCGCTGCACCAATTCTTTGCAGTTTTGATACATCATCTACAATCGTCGATCATCCACTGAATTTGTGTCGCGTCTAAATCGTTGGGCCAAAGATACCTTCCCCTGGGGTCGCTTACCCTTATCCAATAGGCAGGATACCACGTCGATACGTAATGTCGAGCGCCTTGCACGCTCCACAAACATCTTGCCAGCTCCACGCGAAGCCAGCTCGTCCATGCTGATTTTTTGACGACCGAGCTCTCCGTCGTCTCGGAAATTCATCCACCACAGGTTTATCTCGTTTACTCTCGGATCTTATGATCTCATAGACTCCACAAGTTGCACTGCAGAGTTCGTTCACCCTCGATGAGAACTATACGCACAGCAGGAAATATACCTTAGATATTCGCGAGCTAAGTATGTGTTTCCCGATCATCTACTATATGCATATCATTCTCATGACCTCTTATCCTCCTGGCCTTCTAGATTGCTCGCACGAGTGCACTGCTGGACTTGATCCATCGTATTGATCTATGAATGGGTGCGTGGCTGTTGTCGAAGCGTACCCACGGTAGTTGGGCTCATTTCCCAACGATGGACTTATTTATTGGGCGTGAGTAGCCAGATCGCGAATTGTTCGCATCGTGTCTTGAGTAACTACCAGATAATGAATATCGTAACCCTTTGACGAACACTACGAACCGAGACTCCTTCATATCAATCCTTTCACGTTCCAGCCGTTGGACCACAGGCATCAACAAACGGGTAATGGGTAGCAGTTGACTAACGATAGAAGGCCCTCCGCCGTCCTGACTCTAGAAGCGACGAATAACGAAAAGACGAGTATTTCGTTGTAACGTACGGAAGCACGATAGACGAATTTCTGGCGATCCGCGGGGACCGGTCTCCTTTTTTTTCAGCTTGATTTCGGACGTCTATCATGACGAACTCTTTCTCAAGATGGGCTCGGCATATGATCGCTCATATCCCCCAGCCAGGGTCAGTAACTTCGATTAACCTTTCAATAACTACATACCGAGAATGTCAAAATCCCCTAACCATTGATGGGAAACCTTCACATGGGGATTGGCAAGTTCAATCAACCCCCGGTTTCGACTCCAACAGATTCAGCTGACATTGTTTTCGAGTCATATCTCATCGCGTTTGGTTGATCTAGAAAGCCGTTGATTTATGTGATTCTCGTTGATCCGTGGGGCCCAGCGAGAGAGAACCTAAAAGTACAATGGTTGACTGTGGCATGTCCCGGCGACGAATTTTGCGATGATCTGGATGCTATCGTAGAAGATAAGGTGCCGCGAAATATGTAGTGCCCGTGGTGGTATGACACAGTGTGGGCTGAAGAAACTGATATTCCGTGAGCTCAGCCAATGACGCCTGTCCGACCGACATAAGAGATATCATGCTGGTGTTGCTACGGTGGTCTTGCAAAATCTCCACAAACGAAGGAGACGAGGATCTGCCGGTATATATCAACCAAATCTCCGCAGGCTTTATGCTCACTGAGTAGTAAGCGTGTAACAGGTTTCCGAATCCCGATGCAGAGAATCCTTGACCTCTGGAAGGTAGTGGCGGAGTTTCAGCGAAACATACTCTATTATTGGGCTGGGCCACTCTTCCGGAGTTCCTCTCTGAAGGAGGTACAGTCGGTCCGAGGTCTCGATTCGTTGCTGCATATCTTTCTCGGCGCTCGCATTAATAGCCTCAATCAATGGAATCTTTTGTGAGGGTGTGGATAGAGGGGAGTAGAACTGGAAGCTGCACGAATTAGTGCCGTACTACAATAGGACGAGTCACTATTAAACTATCTCGGTCAGACCGAGTTTACATTAATCTGGTTTAAATATGTATTAAACCTCCAAACCCTGTGCTGTGAGTTGGCAAGCGCCCAAAAACATAACAAAGCACTCGGCAATACTAAGGATCGAACTTGAGACCTTATGGACTTATGACACAAGTAATAGATATCAAACGGTCTAACCAACTGCGTCAAAGGAGCTTATACCGTTTTCCGGGTTGGGGGTAATATATAGCATCCTCTGCCTCGTTTTAGCACTCAAAATTTGAAGGGTATTCTATCTCCACCCCTTGATAATAAGGTCTGTAGGGATATTAATAGTATCAAGGATAGTAGCACTAAGAATTGTATCCAAAACATGAGTGCAAAAGCGAGGTGGAGAACAGTATATAATAACCTTAATTTACAGTGTAGTATAAGCTGTCGTGGCGCAGTTGGTTAGACAATTAGATGACTTTAATTGTGACAGTTGTCCACGAGGTCTTGAGTTCGACTCTTGGTATTGCCGAGTGCTTTGTTATGTTTTTGGGCGCTTGCCGACTCACAGCACAGGGTTTGGAGGTTTAATACATATTTAAACCAGATTAATGTAAACTCGGTCTGACCGAGATAGTTTAATAGTGACTCGTCCTACTTTTCTGCCGTAGATTTCCCAGCCAGCAGGCTCGGACATTTTGAAACGCCTGAATTGAGATGAATAGTACGGCAGTCACATATTCAGAGGGTTCACAGAAGACCAAGTACGTCAGATACCAAAGTGCGAGAATAATACGGCGTTGAAGCATAGGATAGGCCACATGTTGCGACAAAATACACCACGCATGATCTGGCTGTGCCGTTCTACGTCTCCCGCGGATGAAGTGTGCCCATTAATAGATATTCAGGTGTACTGTTGCCTGTGGAGGCCAGAGCCCACCAATCATCATGTGAAGACACTCGGGAAAGCCTTCCATTCAGCGTCGAACAACAGGACTTGCCCCGATATGGTCTGGTCAGTATAATGACCCCTCTGGCACCCCAGTTGGTATAGATCTCGTGGTCTTCAGCAGTCAAATTGAGAATAACGCGCTCAATATGTGGGATTTACCTGTAGTATAAAGACCAGTAAACGTACAAGTCGAACGAGTTATCATCATGTCTCTCTCGGAATTGACCTCACTTCAGCAGACTTTCAATGAAGCCATCAATGTATACAAGGCCGAATTAGCGGCCCAGAACATGCCTGAGCCATCGCTCAAGACCTCGAAACCTCACCCGACAGACGATATCACCTATCTCCCGACCCCGGCGATGTATGAAGCACAGAGGACGGCTTTGGCGAGTATGGTGAGCACCCTTGGTTTTTCAGGAAGTCACAACGAACTCACCGAATTATATTCGCCTGTCTAGGGTCTAATTAAGACGCTCATTCAAAATCCCCAAGACACTCTACTTGCAATGACTTGGGCAAGTGTAGAGGTGGCAAGCGCCCGTTTGGCTGCCGAGATCGGTTTGGCAAATGTGTTGGGTGAGTCAGAAGAAGGGTTGAGTGTCAAAGATATCGAGGACAAGACAGGCATTGATGGACTCAAAATTGGTGTGTACCAAGTTATCCCTCCCTACGAGACGTTCAACTGCCAGTCCAGAACGTGTCTTGAGACTCCTCGTCAATCAAGGATGGTTCCGAGAGACGAAACCGGGATACTTTGCCAACAACAGGACCAGTAATCTCATCAAGCGGGACCAGCCCGGATACCACCTCTTAACTTACATGTAAGTACAATCCTACGTTCGCGCAGTGATCTAATTCTCTGATCGCCAATAGGAACGAACTGTTTCACAGGCTCTCCGTTACCTTACCCGAGATGCTTGCGCATCCCGATCCGGAGTGGCGAAACAGCGATAGCCCAACAAAGACGGCATTCCAGTTATACTACAAAACCGATCTTCCGTTCTTGGGTGAGGTTAGTTGGCTGACAAGGCATCCCGAGGAAGCTACTGGCTTTGCACTAGCGTCGGTATCATTGGCCTTGTCGTTCTCGATCATGAACTAACGTGTAAACCAGGATGGGCGGTTTAGCTCCAACATCGGACCCTGGAGTTGTAGCCGACTTCCCCTGGACGGAGATTGCAAAAGGAAAGGAGGCCATCGTTGATGTGGGCGGTGGCCAAGGAACCTTGAGTTGTTCGTTGGCTGCCAAATATCCCGATATCAAGCAGTTCATTGTTCAGGACGTCCCCGAGACTCAGCCCGCTGCCGAAAGATATATAGCTTCGAAAGGTCTTGCCGACAGGGTGAGATTTGAGGCACAGGACTTCTTCAAGCCTCAAAAGCGCTGCGGAAAGTACGTGTTTGTGATTCAGCGAGGTATGTAACCTCGTCAGATCAACGGCGGTGATCATTCATCGGAGAGTTTGTAGTCTTGCATGATTGGAGTACAGAACAAGGAGCTGTTATATTGGGGCACCTAAAAGATGTCTTGGAAGAGGTACGTATTCGGATGGGTTACTGTAAACTCTCGGGTGACGCTGACCACGCCTCTGTAGTTCTATCCTTATTATTGACACTATCATCCAAGACGGAGTCCTCTCGAAATCTGGTCCACCATTATCGGAGTCTCTCTCTTCCCAGGCTGATAGCACTTTATACACCCCTGTGTCGCCACCCCCGCTGATACCGTCTGATTTCGGGGAGGCGAGTAGGGTGCAACATCAACTCAATGTCGGCCTAACTGGACTTTGTAACTGTGAGTGTTCGGTGTCTGTGGCGTATGTTCCTGCGGGTACTGACGTGAGAGAACGTGGATAGCCTTTGAGAGGACTTATCCACAAATGAAAGAGATGGTGGAATTGAGTGGGATGAAGATCAAGAAAGTGAACCCAACCAGGTGACTCGCAGACTCAATTTTGAGTGTGTCCTGGGCTAACCCTGCTTCACGTTTGTAGGGGTTGGGCATCAATCACAGAGGTCGTGCCCATTTGACACGATCTAATACTGTTCGTCGAACAACACCAGGCCACGGGCCATAGCAGGCGACTGTTGTGTCGCTTTCAAGTGGTATTTGAGGTTTGGTGATCATTGCAGGTGATTCCTTCCAGTGCCGCCGCTGGAAAATTCTGTGGATGTCAGTAGCTAAAATCAAATGAAACTGTACTAGCGGTAATCGCACGGAAGGTCTCCGCCATGCAACCTCACAGTCAGTAGATCCAGTGTACTTATAGTCCATTGATTGTCTCGGGATGAACCTTTCTGCCACCAGATCATCGGGAGAGTCATGAGCGGACGCACCTCCAGGTATATTCGACAACCTTTTTGAATGATCCTTCCCCTCGACCGGATCCGGAAGCGTAACGCTCTCAAATCCGGAACTCGTTTCCCCACCACTTCGGACCGAAGACAAACGTCCCTGCTGTCCAACCTCTTTGGCTATCCTACAAACACCAAACGAGGACGATAACGTGATGTTGGATAATGTATCTGAAATTTTGTGTTTGCGCATACAGGTTGAGCTTGTTCCAGACGGACTGATCCCCGGAGTAAAAAGAAAGCGACAGAAGGCAGAAGCGACCAGCAGTGGATGTGACCCTGACTATTGCGGACTTTCGAGCCCGGTGACTTCAGGGTGCACAAGTCCATATCGATCATGAAGAACGTCGGGGATGGGGTCCGACGTTATGCACGTGTCTCGGTGATTGCCGGTAGCCTCTAGAATTACTCCAAAGCCCTTTTCGCCCGTTGGTATTTATTGCCTTCATCCTCGAAAGCTTAACTCGCCATATTAGGCCCTTGAAGCAAGGGGTGCCGCCGATTGGAATCTTGGACATAGGTATGGTCGCGTGGACTGGCGTGAGAAAATGATATCCGCCCTCTCGTTGACAGCGGCGCAGGCCTCACCTTTGCCCACGTAGCATCTTGTTGTTGACTGCCATCCCCTCTTCATATTCTGCGATAAGTTTCTCTTCGTGTTCTCTACAACAAATGACCAATAAAAACACTTTTTCTATGACCAACATCTACAACGGTCCAATGTACACAGCTCGTCAAAATCTAAAGTTGAGCACGATCACACTCCGACTCGTTGCTTGATGCAGGAGAAGCAAATTTTAAGTTACGGATGTGGCGTCCACCGAAGTTATGGCTTACTCGTCATGTACCACCTTCAGCAGCAATAATGCTCAATTTTCATCGTAAAAAGACGATCTTGGTATGAATTCATATGTTTGAAAGCCCGCCAGAGCCAGTGGGCTATATTTTGATCATGAGAATTGGTGTTTTTACGAAGACATCTATTTCTATTCAGTCAAGTGGCGGAGGCTGTGAGGGGGGTCCCCCCCCTGCCGTTAATGTCCCCGATTCCAATCGGCGGCTCCCCTTGCCTTGAAGACCACAAAGCAACAGGAAATAGAGAATCAAGGGCGGGTCGATTCATTTATCTTGGCCCTGCGCTTGCTCGACCTCTGTCCTAGTCCACACGGCTGTGGGCATGCTCGCTGTCGTGCTGTCGAGGATGTGGACGTGAGCTCGCAGTAACGATAGTTCTCGGACCGTAATTATCGATCCAAAGGAAACCAGAAGCTTGGCTGCTGACACAGATGAAGATGGGGTATGTGATTCATTCAAGCGGCTTGCTATCGTCATTGACTTACCCACGTCGTGTCCTCAACTGGAACAGTCTCCTACATACGGTCTCCCGGCTTTCATATGGAATACTACCAGGACCCCGGTTATTTGTGGTACGAGGCGCGGAAGTCAGTTGATCTGGAGGTGCCTCGAGATGACCTTCTCAATCGCTTCTAGTTTATCGTGGCTCACATAGGATCCTCGAATACAATTGAATAGCAATCATCAAGTCCTCAAGAATAAGATAGTTCTAATAGAGTTACATTCAACACTCGTTCAAGACCTCGTTTGTGAAGCCCTTCCCCAATCTCCGTGCCACCGATTTGGATCACGGTCAACCCCGCTTGGGGAACTGGATCCCACAAAAACTAAAAACCGCTTTGAGCTGTTCTCGTCAAACTTACAACCTGAAGAGCGACACACCTGCATTTTTTCTGGTCTTCAACGATTGTTGAGAACTGTACGATGCTGTGTCGGCGATCCGCTCCCGATGTCTCCTCTGTCTGTCCTGTAGGGTGCTCGTTTATGTGCTGCGGAGGCTGCAAATTAAGGGTTTTGTGATTGATCGGTTTGAAGTAGCCTGACACTAGCCCACGAGAGTTTCTAACACGCTCTAGGGCATTCCTCCATGCACCTTGGTTATCCTCCCCCAGACTCTCCCAAGTTAGATGCTCTTCTGCCAACCGACCGTTCACAAAGACTATAAACTTCAGTTCCGCTGAAGAAAATAGTACAGGTACAGGGCCTTTCGGGCTGTTGGGGAGAATGGGGTACTCTGGGTCAAATTGAGGGTGATTGTTGATCTGAGTTGATAGAATGTCAACAAGGCGTCGTCGGTCCCATGCATGGGCTTTACCCCAATGGTTCTTCAAGATGCCCATTGAAGAGTCCATGTTGGTGTAAGAGAAATTCGCGAGAGACTCGACTCGATTTTTCAACTCCTTCTCTAAGTCAGAGAGTGACCGAGCAAATTTCAACCAGCCTACAGTTTCCTCCCATGCCTTCTGGTTATGATGGTCGAGATATTTGTACAAGTCGCAATCCTTGGTCAATTGATCATTCACAAAGACAATCAGGCTCCACCCTTCCGAGGACATCACGAATGGGGGCTGTTCCAATTGTCCAGGATCGGCCGAGGGTGCCTCAGCATTGGAAGGCCTGTGGTAATTATTAATATGGTTTGATAGGATGGCAACAAGCTTTCCTCTCCAAGCCTTGGCTGTGCTATCCCAATTCCTGCTGAAAGACTCCAAGTATTCGAAGCTGCCCTCGGAGTTTGCAACGGGTGGGGAATTGAGATCTTTCTCGAGCCTAGAGAGTGGGAGAGGGAAGTGACCGGGAATTGGCTTGAAGTGGGTTTCGGGCAACCGGTGCACACGACGTAGAATATCCATTGCTTCCATCCATCTCAGGGCGACCTCGCCCTGAGTATACCTGTAGCTCTCCTTCTCGAGAATGATGTTATGAATGTTGAATAAGGTATCACGACCATCAGCTGATCCAATAAATGCGGAGGTAGTTTCTGTTGTGGGAATATGTAGAGTGTATCCCGGCGAGGATGATATGATAAACGGAGCCAGATCCTCCATCAATATCACCCAGTCATGTTCGTGAGAACTCGAGGGGTCCTCTTGCCTCATAAAAGTAAGCCAGAGCAGATATAATGTGTAGGAAGATATGTTTCTGACAGCCCAGCCAGGGCCTGTAAACTCCTTCCCGCCATTTGGCTGGATCCCGAAGTCCGATAGATGATCCGATAGCTTACGGCGATCCTGTGGCGTCAGTTTTGTGTTGTTTATCACTGCATTGCTACAATGGAGGAACCCGTTGAGGCGTGTCACTTCTCTTCGAGAGTTACGGAACATCTGGCGCGTGGGGCGAGCGGATCCAGCTTTTGTCAAGATAGGGAGCACATTCTCGATGTCTTCTGAACTCCAGCTCCTGTGCAGTAGCGCGAAAGGCTGATCAAAAATGGCGGGCATGACGAGGTGTGGAGGCATAGTCTTCAATATATTCTGCAGATGGGGAATCATGGCTGGACTGTCGCGAAGCTCCGCAATCAGCCATCTGAATGCATTGAGCTCGTAGAAAGGAGGGGCTAACGCAATGTTCGACCGATGTATGACTTCAATGTCGGGAGAGGTCCAGTCCGTGACATCGGCCATAGTGCCATTAAACGACCAGGTTGAACCCTTCACATGATCTTCTGAATGGGGGTCGTTGTGTGGAGGAATATATGTCCTGCCCAAGAGGATATACAATGCACGAATGGCACCCGGTATACGAAGAATGATCCTCAAGACTTGAAAGGCAACCCACGCCTGTGGGGACTTGTAGGGGCATGTATATTCCATAGGGGGCAAGGATGTAATAAAATCGACGGGGGAGAAGGTGGCGTCCTCGCCGGTGCGCATTTGTCTGAGCTGTGGTGTGACCTGGAGCGCTTGTCGAACAATATCGAGAGAAGGAGTTATTGTGGTTGCGAGATAGACGAGACCTGCTAATCCAACTATCCCTGTTGCAACGCTGAATATAGGGATATTGCGGTGCCACAGCAAGTCCAAAACTCCAGCAATAAAGAGGAAGACGGCGAGCTCAAGGAGCATGGGGAGTAAGGCAAGGATTGCTGGAACACGCCATTTTTCGAGGCTCTGCATCCGAAGCCATCGAAGTGCAAGTGCTTCAGCTGGTGTACGAGTGTGGGTGTGGCGACTGTGCTCTCGCAGCCACTGCTTACACAACAGAGCAAATAGGGCATCAACGAGGGTGATAATGAGGCTGAGAAACCACACGGTGTTGATACGTATTGCTGAGCGCGATGGTTTGAATGACAGCTTGGTGTCATTTGGGGTAATAACGCTGGTCCCATTCAGTTTGTCAAAGATCATTGTAAGGAGTACCACGCTGGTGTCCCTGTCTTCCATTTCTTCTTCAAGCCATCGATAAGATTCTACAGTGAAGGCGGTCACTACTGCTGAGAAGATACCAGCCTAAGTAGAATATTAGATTCTGGTGCCGCGGAGATATGACCAAACTAATCCACCCACAAAAACCAGGATGGCGTCGAGGTCGTCTTTCCACCCCTTATCATGTCCGTTGTCGAGAGAATCAACCTCTTTCATTACCACTTCCCATGACTTATCAATAGCAGGCCTTGCCATATCCTATTATATAGGTCAGCATTTAGAAGACTTGATGAGCATGATACATACCGAGTCCTCGGCTTTTTCTCTGTTTCTACTCCCGCTATTGTCCCGCTGTTTCTCGTTCTGGCGACTCTTCTCTGATCCTAGGCACTGAAAATTGGATCAGTGGAGTAAAATATATGAATAAAATCTGAACTGACCGACGTGGACGCTCTTTCGCTGGTATAATCCGCTAGTACGCCTTGATCTCCCGACTCCGTCCCGTTTACACCTGGTTTTACGATTTCGGGCGGCGTCCTCCCAAGCTGGACCACAGTCATGAATCAGAAGGTGATTTTGGCGCTCGAAAGTCATATCTCTCACCGGAACTACTTCAATCTCCTCTGTCACCTCACCAGGGCTCCCAGTTAACCGAGGTACCTGCGCATTAGGCAGGTTGAAAGTTGATTAGCAAAGCAGAGACAACACTTCATTCGCCATCTAACCTTCAGAGTGAAAGGTCCTGCCGATAACCCATCTTTGTTGGCTGTTAGAAAAGGCAGAGGCTGGAGGATGGTACAGAGGACGCATCGCGGAGCTATCAGACCTAGCCTCAGGAAACACAACGCAGAAAAATCACCTTAGTCCTAGAATAAACCGACATTTCAGGGCTACTAGCGCTTTTTGTGTGTGTTGGTCTGTCAGAAGACATTATCGAGATATACGAGAGATTGGAGGGTATGCCAAAGCTACTGTCAAGGCAGTGGGAGCGGGGAGATGACGGGTAAGAAGAAGAACAGGTCCACTGTTACCGTGAGAGACACAAATTCTCAGGATTTCAGCATGCGCACAGCTTATCCTGGTTGCTGTGCACGACTTCAACATGAGAACCGGCCCAGAAGCTCATGGAATGGGATAAATTGCGGGGGCTGGGAAAACGTTCAAAAACAGCAGGAACTGCTATACGGTTCACCTACGGATTCCTCGGACCGACACTGAAATATCTCGCTCGGTTCCAATTAGTCTATGGGATGTGTGTATATCTGCCGAAGGCTCTTCGTGTTTGATCGATCATGGTAATTGAGTTTGAGGCACTCCGCCACGCGCTGTGTCATGGTATCGTGAGTTGGAAAGAAAGGCATCCTGAGGGCAATCCAGGATAAAGGGATGAGAGGGGAGAAAAGGCCAGAGCCAGCGACGGGACGTGTCGTCTCCCATGACTCATCGCATTCCATGTTACTCTCCTCTGGTTCCTTTTGAGCTTGAACAAGTGTTGCGAGTAACTGCCGTAAACCAGTCATTATTGTCGCTAGTGCTTCAAAGCAAGCAGTTGGACGCCCATACAGTGCCCAGAGGCCGCTTGCTCAGTCGCAAGCAACAGACCAACACCCGGTTTGCTGGACACGTCCCGTTTGAGAACAAATCTTACCTGTTCCTGACCTAGATCCTATATCTGACTCGAAAGGTGGAGTAAGCGCCATACAAACGGCGATCCGAGTCCCTTACATTTGACACACGATAGACGCGATCTGTTCCCGCTCTCTTGTCCGGAAATTCCTGGCGAGAACATTTGTGGCTGATCAAAACGACAAAGGCTTAACTAATAATAAGGTTCACGAACAGTGGCGTTGATTACGGTGCTGACACCGTAGAACTTTCGTTCGGGACTCACGAGTCAAAGTCTCACGAACCGTGAGAAGTACAGTAGCCATATAGCTGAATCATTCACGGGAAATACTTACGTCCAAGATCAAGGGGGTGCTGATTCCTTGATATTCCTGGTCATCTTGAACCACGAATAAACTGAGGGGTAACGAGAAGAAAACAGGTAGTCAGACCAATAGAGAAGACTCACCCTCAAACAGATTTAACAACCTCGTATCACAGCCGAGTCCAGGCTGCTACGGTAAGACTCAGAGAACACCAAATTACATGAACGAAGGGTTGTCAATCCGAAACAACTCGCTTACAAGGTGGGATTAGGGGTAAGAGCTCAGCGTTTTGCAAGGCCAAGCAAATCCCAATGGTCGCGACCTCGGGAGCATGAGCCACGGATATCTGTAAATGATGCACATCATCAATAGACTGAGGGATGCAAAGATCTGTGCCACAATTCTTTGGGGAAGGAGATGTCAGCGATCAGACGACCCTCTCAATGTGTCCATGTGGCTTCACCTTTTCACACAGCGACCAGACCCTTCCCCAAGACTTCGTATGAAAAGCTTGGGGCGAGAAGACTACACGTCTAATAAGATGAATCTATTGGAGAGAAGAATCACTGTCAAGATTCTCAAGATACCGACTCCTGATACCCTCGGTGTCTGTCAGCTTCTCTGCTGGATCCTGATTCGACTTGGGAGCATGAGATCATACTAAGGCCAACGCTATACTGGTATGTACCGGTGAAAGGCAGTGGTATACATTTAGCAGGACAGCCCACAATCCAGCGGCCTTTCCTTGCTTTGTCAAAGTTGTTCCTTGTACCTACCTTAACTGGATCGGTGTTACATTTTTGCGGGCGTCAAACAGCCGCCTGCGGAAAGGACACTTTGGTTATCAAGGACCATCTTTGCTAGTTCGTATAAGGTGAGGACGTACCTTCCGGATCTCATCTGCGCAAGGGCTAACCTCCAATTACTGATTGGCTACTACGTCCCTCTGCTATGAGTCGTTTGATATGAGGGCAGTGCACACATCATTTTCTCCAAATTCACGAAAAGCCGGCATAGAAGATTGGTAGAAGAAATTCGAATGGATCGCAGTCAGGAAGGTTTCATAGAGTAGAGAACGTACTTTCTGTAGAGGACTCTTCTCGATGTTGATTCCGGCTTATTCTGAAATCTGGCCCGAGATTCCAGCTTCCCAGCGATTTGGAAGTGAGCGAAAATCTAAGCGCCCATCAAGCGCGGTGCTCAAACGAATCATCATCGTAGGCAAACATGTCAAAGGTAACTCTTCGCGAACGACCACCTTCAACGTCGTTGCCTACAACTACCTTCGTTCCACCCTCTTATTCTTCTCAAAATCCTCGTAAACGCTGAAATGCTCTGAATGGTCTTGTGAACTGAGCGACCTTGGCGACAATTGTGCGTTCCTTATGCCACCCTTCAATTTTGGTGCAGTTTTTCACTCATCATTCGCGCCCGCAGAATGTGTAAAATGTGCATATTCTTGGAATACAGATGGCATCTATAGAAGCACTGCTCAGTCTCTCCATCCGCCTGTCGCCAAACTCATTGTCTATTACGCTAATGGTCTGTCGCGTAAGCTTCAACACCCACCTCGTTGATAAGATGTTTTTGCCGGTTGAGGTCAACTTTGTCGTTCTGGGCATGCACACCTGGACCATGACATGCAAAATATTAACGCGTAGCTCTGTCGGATGACCTTCGACGTCCACCATCTCAATAAACCGGACGGTTAGACTGGTTGGCGGCGCGGATAGTGGTAGTTATGTTGGTGGTTACTGGCCCTCACGGACACCACAAGACCCTCTCTGGAGACGGATGTGTCGTTGAGAACGCTCTCACTGGTGCTTTCTGCGTCGCTCATCTGTGTGATCGCTTTCGTTAACACTCTTCAACAGGTCACCCTGATTATAACAACGAGGTCATCAGATCGCCTGCTTCGTGCAGAAGAAAACAGCCTCCAGAGACTCAGACGGACATTAAACGGAAGACGTGAGGATATTTCGGCGTAACGGACACGGGAGAGGGTTCCAGAAGCAGAGGGGAGGCCCTATGTGGAATTGGTCATCTTTAGTGAGCTGTGTCGTCTGATCCTCGCCCTTCTCACAATTAACCAAATTCCGGAATCAGTAGACCTATTCACTCGAGGTTTATTGAGATCATGCACTTTTGCTGCCGATCCGGAACGGATCGTTTACCTGTTAGGTCTTCACCAGCCCCACTATGGTAGTCTCCCTGGTGGTCTTGCATATCCAATGCTATTTTGGGAGCGCGGCGTTGGTTCGTTCGTGGTATTGTAGGCCATTTTTCTTTCCTTTTACCTACCCTGAGCTGAAAGTTAGCGTCTAGGTTCATTCCCGAAAGATAGCCGTTTGCTATGTCCACTGGCCCAATGGATGTGACAGCGATGAATGATAGCAGTTCATATGCCGATGGACCCTGTCATCTCGAGCTGGAAGTCGGGTATCTAAGGATACTGAGGCTTAGATCAAAGGTGCGTGTCGCTTCCCTGATAAACGTTCCTGGCTGATATTCTATCTCAGAGGGATTGCTCACGCGAAGTCATACGCCTAGATCAAGACGGCGGTTCTGGTCGACCTTGTACAATGCCATCATGTCACACAAGCTCGTTGGACGTCTACCTTGCCACCTCTATTGGAGGTTATGTCTAAGGCTTTGCCGCGAGACGTGGTCATTGCCAAAGTAAAGACCGAATCGTGTTTACTTTAGGTAGCCAGTCACTACGTTCGCTCATCCGCCGGTCGACCATTGCCCATGCTTCTCCAATCTCTGGTCTTTGTATTGTCGTATCTGGGGCAGATGATCACGACGGCAATAACGGGGTCCCTCAAGGGTCTCTTTGACTCGAGTTTCGCCGGCGTACGAGGGAGGCGCCTTTCTGCCAGTAGGAATTGCATAAGTCCTCTTCCTGCTGGCTTTTGGATACCATGGGAGGTACACCGTTGCCATGAACGATGACAATTTGGATTTGATCATGATCTACACCTATACATCTGAGATGTCTAATGTAATACCCTTACACGTGTCTGTCAGCGTCTGGACCTCCCATCGTCCTTTCTTCCTGCGCGAGGTTGCTACCCCTGGGGTTTCTGGTCACTACCGACTGCAGGTGGATGCTTCCCTCCAGGTCAGGGTCTGAATCTTCAGCTAGGGATAAACCTGCATCGTCTCGTGATTCTAGAAACGGCTGTGAATCAGAATAGCCAGCTACTTCCTCGCGGCTCGATTCTTCTGTATCGAGTTTGTTTCTCGAGCAGGTGGACTCTTTCCTGTGCGTCCCGGATTTAGCTCCCCGTCGTGATAAGTTATTATCAGAGTCGCTTGTTTTGTGTCCAATGGCCCTGAGGTACTCTGGTGGTAGCCCCAGATGAGCACCCCTTGTCTGCTTGATAACCCTTTGCCATGCTACTTGATTCTCCCCTCCAAGGAAATCATACATGTCCCAATTCGCCACCAGCTGATCGTTGATGAAAGCAATGAGTTCTAAACCCGCCGGAGATGACACAAGCGGGGAGACCTTCGATTCGGAAAGGCGAGTGGGCCCTTTGGCGTCGGATCGAGGGAAGTTGTTGATATGGTCCGATAAGATCACAAGCAGTTCCCACTTATAATACCGCACTGCATTATCCCAATACCTGCTAAAAGACCCCAGGTATCCGAAACGGTCGACGCTGGGCTCTGCGTGAGATAGATTGTTCAAAGACTTTTGAAGCTGCAAAAGTGACAATGGAAAGTAGCCCGGGATAGGCTTGAAATAGTCTTGGGGCAGGCGGTGTATCCGTCGTACGATGTCCATCGCTTCCATCCAATTCCTGTCATCTTCATGCTGGTTATACCTATAAATGAACCTCTCGACCATGATGCTATGCATCTTGGATAGGAGTTCCCGACCGGCGCTCGATTTGACGAACCGGGAAGTGGTCGTTACTCTGGATGCATGGAGGGCATAGTCCGGGGATGATGCAACAATGTATGTAGCTAAATCTTTCATCATCGTTGCTCGGTATCGGTCTCCAGTGAAGGGACTCTCGAATATGTCCGCAAAATTCCTCCATACCTCATCGAAGTTGAGGTTATAAAATTGTGGAAGTTTATCGATGATATGTATTGGGAGGCCAATGCCATGGAATTCGCCCGTAATCGACTCATTCTCCTTCTGCAGCTGTTGTAAGATCTCCGGTAACCTTTCATAATCCCACCACTCGAGGTCTGCCGCACCGTGCAACACATTGATATAATGGAGGAGACGGTTGAAGACAGCTGTCTCTCTCTGATGGCCCAAGAAGCTCTGACGCCTGTAACAATCAGACCCATCTTTGCTATGTGGCGAGAGCACGGTCTCGATGTCGAGATGGGTCCATTCTCTGTGTGGTAGAAAGCACCATTGGTCAAGGACCCCCGGCATAACAAGGTGGATAGGGAGTGTTTTGAGAATGTTGCGGAGATGGGGAATCATTATGGGACTGTCTCGAAGCTCTGCGACCAGCCACCGGAACGCATTAAGCTCGTAGAGAGGTGGGATCAGCTTGACGTTGGATCGCTGTATGATCTCAAGGTCAACTGATGACCAATTCGAAAAACTGTTCATTGTTCCCGCAAAGGCCCATCCCATGGAAGGACTGTAGTCCCTGTAGCATAGGATGTACAATATACGAATGAGACCAGGAACACGTGAGATGAACCTGAAAGCTTGTAAGGCAGCCCACGCCTGGGGGGATTTGAAGGGACATGTATGTTCTAAGGGAGGTAGGGACATAATGAAATCGATTGGTGAATGGTCGGTATATCCACCCAGGCGCATCTCCCTTAATTGCGGTGTTACCTGGAGCGCTTGCCGTACAATACTGGCAGTGGGAATAATGGTGGTTCCGAGATAGAAGAGGCCTGCAAATCCAACCACGCCGGATGCGATGGCAAACACGACTCGGTGGCGATCCCGTAGCAATTCCAAGACTCCTGCCAAAAAGAGAAAGACAGCAAGCTCGAGAAGCATGGGAAGGGATGTCAAAATGGTGTGAACATGCCACATTTGGAGGCCTTGGTTTCGCAGCCAAGATAGCGTGAGTAACTCTGCAGGTGTGCGGGTGTGTGTGAACCGGCGATGCTCGCGGAGCCACTGTTTACACAAAAGGGCAAATAGGGCATCAACGAGTGCGACGATGAGGCTTAGAAACCATAGTATATTGATTCGGACCACAAAGGGCGAAACCTCAAACACTTCCCGTGACGTAGGAGTTGCGGTGTCATTTAACTGCTGGGAGATCTGGCTCAGCAATGTGACAATAGTGTCCTCCGGCGCTTCCTGTAACCACTGATACGATTCAATGGTGAATGCAGTAACGACCGCTGAAAACAAACCAGCCTAAAAGCCATAAGGGTCACTCGTACTTGAGAGTGAGTTATACTCACGAAGACCAAGAGGGTGTCGATATCCTCTTTCTGGCCGCCGACAAGTCCTTCATCCAACGAATTCACCTCCTTTGTGAGTACTTCCCAGGACTTCTCAACCGTGGGCTTATCGGGAATTTGTAGCGTGAACGAACGAAGTTGGCGAGGTAGTCAATCTATAAGCACGTACCAGCTCAACCGTCCCTTTGCTCATGTCGTCTGATTCACTGGCTTCCTCGTTTGGCGCAGGGCCGTACTGTGAATTCATAAAATGTCGGCCATTATAAGAGAAATTGGCGAACTACATATAGACAAAGTTTCACCGTTGACGTAGTGTCTGGTTGTGGCTTGTGCACATTCGATGTCAACACAGGGGTTGGCTACAGGGTATGCATTCAACATGAATCAGTCCATCGGAATGAAGTTCAGAAGTTCAAATTGCACCTGATTTCCCGACAAAGCTGGATCTGGGATTTCCGCGCTCTTCTTAGTAGACAAGGTATGCGAGGACATGTTTCGGGAGGGTCAGAATGCGGGTTGTGAGAGGGTAGGCAAGCAAGGCAGAATGAGTTAGACAATGCGGGAACTCAAGAGTTGATTCCCAGGCTGACACAGAGCTATGTCCAAGCTGTCGTTGGCCATTAATCCCCTGGGAATATAACCAAATTCCGTGACCATTCGGACAACCACATAACAGCTAACTTACGACATAATCGTAGGCCGTCCCAGGAAATTGCCTGCCGACCAATTGGTCCACACCCCACGGCGGGGCACCAACCGCAATCCGAACGCGCTCCTCGACGCGTCGTCATAAAGCTCCATGCCGCTTGTGACTGGTCCAGGCGCGAGAAAACTAGGAAAGCAGATGGGATTCTGTGGCGTGGGGACCAACTGGTCGGCAGGCAATTTCCTGGGACGGCCCAATCGAGAATCCAATGCAAGGCACACCTAGTTCGAACACGGATAAGTCGCTAACCTTTTGTTCTAGTGCTGACAGTGTCTCCGAGGGATGAGATACATCAGTTGTAGCAGTGGCCGACCGTTTTATCCTCATAACAGGTGCTATATGGGGAGATACGCTCGAGTCAAGCCATAAGCAAAACCATAGCATCGAATACACTTACCCTTAGCACCAGATACAGACCTAAGACCGCGATTTTCGCCTCTCTACAAGCAGAGCCACTGAGTTCTAGGTAGTCGCGGGAGTGGGATTTGATCATGTCGCACTGACTGTGCCCGACCAGTTACGATATCCCGCGACTTTCCTGGGACACACAAGCACCCTACTCCGATCAATTTACCATTGTCTATGGTGTGACCCTGAAGCTTTTGTGGTGCAGTTAGGAATTAGGACGGGTGGACAAGTATTGGTATACGCACTCTGCCCCGTTGAGGCCGAGTTCGCCTTGACGACCGTACATCTCGGTACAGGCAAGCATAGAGAGAGCTAGAGAGAGCTAGAGAGAGAGATAATGATATTAAGGAGATGTCAGTGAGGACCGCGGCGTACTGAGCGATTTGTGGATCATTGATCAAGACTTTATCGTGTTTCCTAATTACTTGCGGCGAACCGTTTGTGGGGCCAAGTGCGATCTACACTTGTATGAAAATCGTCAATTCGACCCGAACTAAGTAGCGTACCAAGATAGTGGGGCTGAGCTTTGACATACCCAAGGTTTGCGAAAGTCAGTGACCAGTCGTTCGACCTATGACGTCGGTGAGTCTGTTTGCAATGGTTCGATATCGATGATGACAGTCACCTGTGCTCATGATGAGGAAGACGGACGGACGGAGCCAATCAGACTGGAACATGCTCCCGAATACGACTCTCAGACGGGTTTGGTCCTTTGAATTCCTTCGAAAGTGCTTCAAGAACTTTTCAGCGAGAATCGTGGTTTTGATTGACGGATAGAATTTGCTGTTGACGAGGGAAACCGCTTGAGAGCACACTGTTCTTGATAGTGACGGTGTCAGACATTGTTGTTGTCGTCAGATAGTAGTTTGGTTCGTGGACACGTGGAATTGGCGCCCAAGAATGTCCTTACCTTTCGACCACCATGTCTCAAGCTTGTCCCGTCCAACAGCACTCCTTTTAGGCCTCTATGCCGAGAAAACTGCTCCATCAATCGTTAGGTGCTGTTGGGTCGGCATTAGATGTATGAGCTGCAAATCTCGCTCGTGGTAGGAGATGTTGAGGGTTCGCAAAAGGAAATATCATGGATGGCCAGAATGTGGTGATCCTTTCTTTTACTGCTGGTATCATTTTAATCATGCTCTCTAGGTCTACTACTAGTAATAAAAAAGCTCGTCCCTCCGATTCCTAACATTTCAGCGCAGAAGTTGAACGAAGCACAACGTTCGGAAAGTTCATTCTCATCGTCGAAGCCTCTATGCTCAAAACCCCTACATCACTTGGCAGGGCATTCAGGTGCATAGTCTCACTCATACCATCCAAGCGCACCACAAGACTATCATCCTCTGAATCTCTTTCGACATCGATGCGTCTTTCCTCGATAGTCGAACGAGGATATGTGTTGCTACAGATTCCATCGGCCGATGCCTTCTAGGCTCAGCTCGCACAAAAAAGAAGAAAGGAGGACGCTGATGATGGGCTGGGGTTAATGGGAAAACAAGGGACGAGCTGTCTTAGGTTCAGGTATATCTTCCCATGCCTTCCACCGTGCTTCATCGACCTAAGGAGTCCTAAAGTTGGCTTATGTAAGTCATTCAATCGTAGATCATCGTCATCTGCTACTTCTACATTCATTGCTCATATCTTGGGTCCGAACGTGACGGGAAGCCATCCACGGCTTGATTTCAATGCACATTCAGAAGATGGGGACTGAACCACCCTCGGTATTACCCGCGTAAAGTGCAGAAACATCCCGTACCTAGATGTTGCTAATGCCGATTCTGACTCCCATACTGGAGACATCAGCAAATCGGCTGCCGTATGATGTGTATGAAATGTATGGAGGTATGAATTTTTCGGTATTTTTGCCGATTTTTGCCATACATCCTAAGGTGTATGAATGTATACACGTATATGCTGTACGTCGACAGCCTGTTTGCGTCAACGAAAGACAACTTTTTGACTAAACACAACCAAGTACTACATCTATTACCTACTAGGTTTCTGTCTACCTACTTCATTGAGTCTATAAGCGGTTGTGTTCTACAAGCGAGTCGAGACGATGTGAGTAGTGGTCATCGTTGCGTAGGACTTGAACTTACGTTGAAATTGTACAAGTTGCCCTATTCAAAGCTCCGAGTCGGCCAGGTGATAGGCTCGCCCGTCTTGCTCGGATGGACTCGGAAGCAGTTCTCGCACATCGGTGAGGCGAGGTAGATTCTGGTATCGGTGGTAGAGTGTGATTGCGAGATGAAGGTCCTTTAGGGTGGTCTGGGAACGTTGGTGGTGCACTCGTTTGGCGGATCCGACTGGGGGATCTGACCTCAACTACG